>OX421844.1:49141602-49172511 GCA_949127995.1 Suillia variegata
ACTCATGGAAAATATAGCGCAACAACAACACCAACAGCAGCACAACACCCCAAACGGTGGCGGACACTACCTCATGAGGTCAGTCGGCTCAGTACGTGGTCAACAAATGGGCCGCAACAGTGCTGATTCGCCGTCTCAGCTTAATGAGGGTAATGGCGGCGGCACTACCGAGCATACTACCGAGGCCGCTTACATGGATGCCGCTAGCATATATTGTAGTGCTGCTGCAGCACACACAGCCCGACTCGAAGCTGCGTCTAATAACAACAGCCAGCTACACCCGCCGCCGCACCTACCCCCCGCTAATATGCAACCGCCACATGCGCCGCCAACGCAGCAGCAATCACATCAAAACAACGCACCGCCACTTCACCGCAATCATCCGTACCAAAGGCCAGAGTTAAATAGTGGCGGCGGTCAGACAGCAACACAACAGCAGACGCCGTCCCACATGCGCAATCCCGCTGAGATGACGCTGAACGAGTATAATCGCAGCAGTGAAGGTGGCGGCGCCGAGGAAATGTTGCGACGTGCCCCACTCAAAATTCGCACTTCTGAGGCGCTCTCAGTCGTTGGAACCGTTGGTGGTAGTGTCGGCAATTGGCTGCATGAAAGCGACACGTACCGCATGACGCTCAAACAGGAACCAGAAACAGGCTACTGAAGCGGAGGTGCGAAACTGTGAATTAATATTGTACTTTAAAAAATGGGGGCGGGCGGTGGTGCGCGGGCAAAATGCAACAGAAATACCTTGCGGCTTGCATATTTCATATTTAGTCTTCTCCACCCTATCCCATCTTTCATCTGTTATTTCCTTCCCCTCTATAGCGTTGTACTATTCTAAAGGCGTATTTAGAAATTCCTAGCGTTCTGGATTCACAATAAAAGAAAAATTGGTAAAAGTACCCAGAGAACAAAAAAAATATAATAGTAAATCGCTCCAAATTAATTCTTGATATTTTATTAAATTTTATATTTTTAATATTTTCCATTTAATTTCCTCTTAACTAAATGTTTGTTTATTTATTTTTAACCTTCAAACAAAAAATAACATTTAAATTTGTTTATCCATAATTTTTCTAATTGCGCTCATGTCAAATTAACAACGTCGTGGGGTTAGGATTCAAAACCACTTTCTTTGTTTTGTCTTGTTTTTAGGTTAGTTTATTATTTTAGTTCGATATTTGTTATTATAATATTTTCAAATTGATTTTTCTATTACTAAGTTTTGCCGTGTAATTTAAGTAGGTTTTTGGAAATTGTTGTTAATATATTTTATTAAAGATTTACCACAAATGAGTTCGCACAACATTTGATTTGTTGTTGGACATATTCATTATGTATGAATGTAAATGTATGAACGATTTTTAGGTTAGGTTTAGGTGAACAAAAAAGTTTTAAATATTTTTTTAGAAACGTGCATATTTTGTAAAAAGAATAAAAACAAAAAACATGAACATTAATTATAGCGATGAAATAAATTTAATGGAAAATTGTTTTAAAAAGTGTTTTTCATTTGTTTTAATATTAAGAAACGAAATTCAATTTCATTAGTTTAAAATACATCTACAAAAATTGTAAGCTTAGGTTTTATAGAGAGAGAGAACTAGAGTAACAGTTCTAAAAATTTATGTTTTGTACGCTAATTAAGCAGGTTGTAAAACTAAACTTACAGAGTCGATGTTGGTAAATATCGCTTTTCGCTGATATTTGAGCGTTAGTGCTCGCTGAGTTCTCTTGGTTGTTTAAATAAATTTAAAGTATTTTTAATTTTATTTATTTTGAAAAAATATTTCCAACTTTTTCATAAATGGTACACGTCAAATTCTTCAGCAGTGGTTTTTCGTACTTAGTTGGTCATTTTCTTTGGCTTAAGTAAAGTTTAGCCCGGTGACTCCGATTTTAAGCCGTGAGAGCTGAATTTTTTAGTGTAAAAGAAAATTATAGGAAAGGCGTGGCATTTGAATAAAACAGGGCTAAAGCTCCATCAATTACCTTTCATTTGATATAGTACACATCTTACCTAACTTCTCATTTTTTCGATAAATAAGGATTTTAACCTTAATTGGTATTTATTTTTATTCAAAACTTGAAAAAATCGCGATTTTACACAGGAAAAGTGCCTACTGTTGAATCGGGCCATGACTTAAGGCTCTATTAAAGGGTTGTATATCTAATTTTACGGCCGTAGGCCTGCCACGAAGAAATCTGTAGGGTGACTACTGTTGACTTAAGGAAGACTTGTGGTATACCAAATGAAAGGTAATTGATGTAGCTTTATTCCTATTCTATTAAAATCTAGTCATAATAACGCATTTTTCCGATAAATTAACCCTTGAAAGCCAAAATTCCGAAGAAAAAATATAAAAATGCTTAATCTCAAAAACTTTTTAAGATATCACGAAAAATGATATAAGGTTCTAAAGATCTCTTAAATACCTTTCATTTAACACCTTAATCATACGGATCTAAATGAAACTCAGCGAGTATTTTAAATTAATTTAATTTTTCTTCCTCTATCTCTTGTTCTAGTATTAACTTAAAATCAAATTCTTCAATGGGCGTTAGTTCTCTCTTTAGTTCAACATTTTTCGCCTCAATTTGCATTGTCGTGCCACACTCATCAAGCAGAAATTGATCATTTTTGATTGTGCTACCTCAGTCTAGCATATTTACCTCGATGGAGGCAGTGTCTCGATTGCTCTTATACTACGGCTGTAATCTTTGGGACAGACGGACGAACATGTCCATTTCTAAGCGTTACAAATAAATAACACTTACATGTGAAAGCGACGGAGATTGGCCTGGTGGTACAGTTACATCCTTCTCCATTCCGTTTCATCATCCTCCTACTGGTTGTTCTTTATTCAGCGACATTATTTTTCATTCACTACTTTTCAAAAATGTTTTTTACTCTTTGTTTTGCCTGGGCGTTTTTAAAAACTTCTTTACTTTTCTCCTTTTTTTAATGATTTACTTGGGTATGAAGTTGGGCGCGTTTTATGATACAAGAATGCACGGTACGATAAGTAGCTGACGTTTAGAAAATCGATACCCATTTAATGTAAAAAAATAGTGCTGCCATATTTCCAACAAAAAATCCGATGAAACTCACTGATTCGAATTTTTAATGTAATGGTAACATTATTTTCTTTTATTTTATGCTTTGTTTTTAATAAAATTGTTATTTTAGAATTTTTAAAGCTTAGAAACTTGTTTGTTCTGGTTAAAATTTGAAATTGTATGTGTAATTTCATCCAATGTATGAACATATAATATTCGATTATAATCTTTCCTACGTTAAAAATAGCATACACATTTCATTTTTCGATTTTGACGTTCCATGAGTGTCCATTTCATAAACTTTAGCTACTTATCTTACCTGGTTTCTTGTATCATTGTGCGGTGAAAATTGGCAGTGCTGCCAAGTACTTGCCTTTTTTTATGAATTTCTAAATTTCATTGAATTTTTGTGAATTTTTCGAATTTTTTCACAAAATTTTGCAAAATTTTCACACAAATTTGTAAAAAAAAAACGGATTTTCTTTCACATTTTCACCGATTTTCCACTGCAAACAGAACAATCGAAACTTTCGGTATTGGCCGCTTGAAGAAAGAAGTTTTTAACTTACTTTGTAGCGTGGTTTGTGGAAAAACTATAAAGTTCACAAAATAGGTTCGAGAAAGAGGCAGTGATGACGTATTTGCTGGTTAAATTGACATCACATTGCGTCAGTGGCGTTTCTTTTTTTACACACAGGTTCTTAAATTTGTTTTAATTTTGCTAACCTCTTCGCACGTATCGCCGTCCCTATCGCACGTAGCGCGCTAATTTAAAAATAATTTCGGCGGTTGATGCTCCTATTTTTTTTGTTTTTAATTTGCGACAGCAGGAAAAACAAAAACTTTTAATTAAATTAGTACACATTTTAAACATAAAACCAATCTAGAAACTGAAACCAGACAGACAAGCTAAGAAATAGTGTTGTTCAGAAAAGAACAAATTGAAAGTTTGTGGCCTGCACCAAAGGTTGAAAATTAAAACAACGCAACGCGCTAAAAACAGCACCAACAAAACCGGATTAAAAAGGCAAGGATAGTGATAAATCGGAGGAGTTACAATGAGCAAAGACATTTACTACTCGGACAAATATTACGATGAGAAATTCGAATACAGGTGAGTTGGGAAGGTGCGGAGCTACTTTTTCACGAGCACGCGAGACCACTACAAGCAGGACGAAAAATTCCTTAATTCGAAAAAAAATACAATATATATTTGTACTTTTATTGAAAATTTTTTTATGACGCTTAGCTGTTTGTTTATATTTCAGACACGTTGTTCTGCCTAAGGAGCTAGTCAAACTGGTGCCCAAGACTCATCTAATGTCCGAGGTTGAGTGGCGTTCGATTGGGGTGCAACAGTCCCGTGGATGGATTCACTACATGATTCACAAACCGGAGCCACACATTTTGCTCTTCCGACGTCCGATTACGCAGTAGTTGCAGAACACCCGCTTCCGTCGTCACATTTAATATAATAATTGGCATTACCAGCATTCATTAACTTCATCCTTCTCTGCTAAGATTTCGGCCTGCGTTTACACGGGGAAATCGTTAACAACAACATCTGTTTTATTTTCTGGCCTCGTTTTCTTTGCATCTACATCTGCCGGCATCGTTGTTACCAAACAAATTGTAAATAGCAAATCATTCGAACAACTCGTCCAACTTTTTCAGAAGCACAACAAGTCAATCAATGCTGGAACATCATACTTTCAATTATTTTGTTTGCCATTGTGAATACCTTCCTTCTGCCAGCCTCGAGTGTTCGGACCAGGTACATCTTATTAAGGGTACATGATACTTTTTAATTATTTATTAAAATTATTGAATTAACATACAAAGAGAATATTTCTAACATTTCGTTGTTTTTTAATTCGATTAAATACAATTTGCCTGGTTAAATTTGTTAAATAAATTATCAAATATATGTTTTAAAAATATTGCATGTTTATTTTGCAAAAGCAGCCATTAATAGAATTCAAAATGGGTTTTCCGTGTTTTGCAATTGCAAGAAAAAATTGTTTTAACAAAATTTTATTGCAAAAAGAGTTTGGACCGTACTCAAAGAAAAAAAAACAAGTATATATATATAAAAAATATATATGTATGAGCTAAAAATTTTTGATTTTAATAAAATAGTTTTCATAATTTTTTATATTGCATAACGATTGTGTATATTTATCAGTATTTTTTTTTTGTTAAACTTAAAAAAAAACTTGAATACTATTGAAAACATTTTTTTTATATTTTCATCGTTTTAGCTGGCCACGTTAAGTTACAGTTGTAAATACAACTTTGAGATTTAAAATTAAAACTCAATAAATATTTTTTGTATTGTATGCTTTGAAAACCATTAATTTATTTATTTTTACAATTTCCAAATTGATATACAATAATTTTTGGTTTTAACAAAAACCACCAGTAAAAAGTATCTGTACCCGAAACATATGCCATAGGCGCATTGTTACGATGCTCACCCCTTGCGTCGTTACATTTTAACAACGTCATTAAAATAAGTTTTAATTTTTTTCCGTCAACTGATTTGCAAATTTAAAGTTTATTTCGAATTTTTAAGTTTTTCTTTGTCTAAAAAGTGGAAATTTAGATTTCTATCGAGCTCAATTATTTCTTATTTTTGTATTATAATGTATTAAATTAAGAAAAACATAAAACCCATTTAAAAAAGTTTTAGAAGTGTATTTGTGATTCGATAATAAATTCGGCGTTGACTGCTTTTGAAATACAATTAATAAATCGGTTTTTTTATTTAATTGTGGTGTCCTTTTTATACTATTCAAATTATGATATAAACTGAAAACATATAATTTTAATTTATACACATAGTAAGTGAAAAATTGCAAGTTTATATCAAAATTGTATTACTCGGCTTGAGAAATTGATCGCGACTACGTATGATCGTATGATCGTAGTAGCGCTCAATTTCTCAAGCCGAGTAATACAATTTTGAGATAATAAATGTAACAAGTGTTTATGTATAAAATTAAAAAATACAAATATTTTGAGAAACTGTTTATTTTAACATATTTATTGACATATATAAATATCAGTAGAATGCCCGACGGTTATGCACTTCCGGACTGTCATGTATACCTTCACTCCGTCATTCTTATTTTCCTCGTCGCATCATATCACATCCATTAATCCATCTATTTCAGCGAATGTTTCACTTTGCTTTGCTTTGCGTTGCGTTGCGCTGCGCTAAACAAAACTAATCGCAACGCAATCATATAAAATGGCAATTTCAGTTTCAACTAAATCCGAAGCGATTCCCATTCCCACCAGCGTGATCCATACCCAGCCAAACACACACAGCCACTTTAAATGAGATATGGATTCATTTGTTCGGGCTGGTTTCGTTTTGCTTTTTGGGTATTTCCTATTTTCATTTCATTTTGTTTTTTTTTTTCATTTTGCAGAGCTCATATTATGGCCACCACCGCCACCTTCTCTTTCACCGCTACGGCACCTGTTGACTTTGTGCCGCTTTGCAAATATGTATAGCCCTGTCTAGATTACAACAACCAACGCCACCCTAGAAACAATTTAGACCGGATCTGTCGATCTTCATTCCAGCACACATACTCGTAAATCCCCCTGACCAGCGGCAACCAACCAACCAACTAGCTTAGTGCGACAAAAGTTTACGTTTAGCGTACTCAGCTTTACAATTTAGTTTTTATTTGTGATTAATACAAGTCTTTCTTGTTTTAATAATTGAGGGTTGATTCCGATTTATACATATACATATACATATGTATAAGTATGTGTATATTGCAGAATTATATTCAAATTGAAGATAAGTAAGAAATTATAGTTGGCTTATCAACTAATTAAAATGCACTACGTTTTTAATAGAAGCACTTTATTATTTTTATAATAAACATTTTTAATATTATAGGCAACCTGGTTTTATTGATTATTTGTATACCAAAGCATTTTTAAGAAATGTAGACAACATTTTTCATGTCAAGCATAATATAAAACGGTTCTCAAGCTATCGTGTCAACAAGGAAGACATGGCTACATTGACTCAGATTTTGATTCCAATCAATAAAATATATATCTTAAGTATTTCTCTTCTTCTAACCTAATCACACTATGCCCACTGAGTGGTGCGTAACTAACTGAATAGTTTTAAAGAAAAGTTTCAAAAGAATACCTTAAAAAATAAGCAAACAAAAATACATATAAATAAAAGGATTGCATTTTAAAAATTCTTTATTATAACTTTTTTAATTTATAAATAGGGTTTAGCGCTTTGTATGAATTCGACTGAAAACTGGTCCCTAGTTGTGCTTAAGACTGACATCGATATTTTTAATACGTCTGGTGCTGTGGAGGTGTTGTAACGAAATTAATTAACAAATATGCTTATTTACATTCACGGGATGTTTTCGTTAAACGGCTTTAATTGTTCATTCATTATAATCGACAGCCAACAAATACAAAATATATATGTACGTGTCCAAATATACGAGTCGAGTAAATTCATGCCTGAGTAATGTTGTTGTTTATGAAGAAACAAAGTTCGTATCAATTGCTTGAAAGCTAATTGGTCGCAGCTTTTACATTTGCATACTAAAAATTGGATACTTCGTAAACACGGAGCGGATGGCTCCGTTTAAACTGGATTGGAATGGATAAATCCTGTTATGATCCAGTACTCGAGGTAATTTTATCCATTTGCGCAAGTTTTTATTCAATTCGTTGGGCTTAGATTAAATAACATTTGTTCTGAAGTGTCCTTAGTTGATTGTATAAGAATCGTAAAAAGCTTTCGAATGCGGATGATTTTGTTTGTTTGTTTGTTTGTTTATTGTCTTTTGGGCTAAAATTTGATTAGATTTGTGTATAAATTATAATTTGAATTATATCAAAAACTTCACAAAGACATTTGTCACCGATTACCCAATTTATTATTATTTCAATGTAATTTTAATATAAATTTGTTATTTTAATTTAGTATTTTATGTTGTCCATCAAAAATGAACATAATCGGTTTTTAATCAAATCGAAATAGCCTTAGCATTCAAAAACTCACTAATGAAATACTGACGCAGTCGCAGTGCTAACGAGCCAAATTTAACACAACAATAACATCAAATATGTCTGGCAATCGGCGGTTGCATTAGACCAGGCGGTTAAAAAATTAAGAAAAAATGCAAAAACAAACAAAAAACAAAGAAATCGAAACCGCTCGAAGAGGCGAGGCTATGAAGATGCTATGCGCCTGATAAAAAAATGTCTTACAATTTTACACGAAGAAGACGCTAACGAAAGCGAAACTGCAGCTGGCTCGGCTAAGTTCAGCCGTGCAGCTAGATGAGAGTAATTGTGTTGCCGGGTGAAGCGTAACGTTACAGGAGAGACGGACGAATAACAGTTAACTTTGAAAATGGCCGAGATAAGTTAGGCAGCGTTGTGTCGTCGGAAGTAGCGTGTGGTTCAAATGGGTGCAATGGCGGTTACAGGAAGGAGACGTCCACATTCCCAAATGCACAAATATGTATGTACTCGTATGTAAACATTTATATTTGCTTTAACAATCCGATGAATAACAAAATTATAATAAATATAAATAATTTGTAAATAGAATATTATTTATTTTCGACTTCGTATTTTTGTCCATCTTTATTTTCAATCATTAATTAAATACTTGTTGTGTCCTACACGCACAGGCAGAGATCAAAACCAAATAAATTCATTTATTAAATTAGTAAATAAATAAGTAAATTTTTTGTTTTCTTTAAAACACGAAAACTTAATATAAATACTCGTATATCTTTTTAGTATATGTATGTAAATCGATTTGATTTATTGCACAAATCCTTTCGGAGAATAGTTTAATACAAGTGTAATATTTTTTTTTAGGTTACCCCCAATTGCAAGTTTTGAATTCGCCGCCCTTGGATGAATGGCATGTATTTGTGATGATTGGACTGGACGGCTTTGATGTTGTTCATGAATGGAGTGCGCGACGCCTAACGGTCTACATTTGTTCGTATTTTCGAAAGGGTGGGAAGGTGTGCGCCGCGGAGGGTTTGAATGCGTTGCTACTGACGCGCCGCGCCGTGCCGCGACGCGCTCGAAACCACTTGATGCTGCACAACAAAAACGAACACAACAACAACAACAGGAACGAAGATGCACACTACACGAAACAACAAATTAGAACAGCGACAAACTTTGACGCTTTTTTGTATTAATATTTTTATAATATTTTTTTGTTTTTATTTTAGTTCACTCAAAGCTCAACATCCATCCTCTTACAGAAGCAGTAGCAGCAGCGACGAACGCCAATCGTGTTGGCGATATTCATTTCGATTCAAATTCAGTTCAGTTGAGTACCCAGACGAGCGCGGTTGCTTTTTCGATTCGTTCTGACTAAGACAAAAAAAAATTATTTGATTTTATACGCACAGTTACTGCTGGTAAAAATTACAATTCAATAGGGGAGCTGTAATCCCAGTTCGAGTTTAGTGCCGTGGATAAAAACAAACAAAAGCTGTGGTACGAAATATTTTTGAACATTTAATTTTAGTTTTCCAAATTAATTGCCTTGGTTTTTGGCTTCGATACGATCGATTTGCAATAGAACGTGTTGAAGTGGTTGTGAGTGAGTGAGTGTAGCATTGAGTGAGGTAAGGCATAGGAGAGTCGGACGTCTATGCTCCAAATCTCAACTACTTTACCACTACTTCCTTAAACGTGTACAATTTCAAAGAAATATAATACAAAAAAATATTTAGTACATGCAATTTAATAAATAACAACTATTATAAAACATAAAAAAACGTAAAAAACACATTTATCGAAAAGTAAACAAAATAAATATTAAGTAAATGTTTGCTGCTGTTGTAATGCATGCTAAAAAAAAAACTACAGAATACTATAAACAGCAACGAAACGATCGACAAATGATGCAAATACGAAACGAAAGCAAACACAACAAAATTTTACAAACTACTTCAAAATTTAAATAAAAAATTGTCTTCAATATTTACATTTTGCACTCTTACACGTTACTCTCCGAATTCTAGCTAGATTACAGCAAAAACTAAAAAAAAACCAACAAGAGCGAGACTAGCGTTCCATTCCGCCCCCTCTTGCAATGAGAATATGAAATGCAAAAACGCAAATAAATGCCAAACGAAATTGTTGTCGGCTGAAATAAGATGTTTATAAATATGAAACTATTATTAAAATTTTGCTAACATTGATAATCGGAGTCAAATGAGATTTAAATTTGATTTTTCGGGTAACGTTCGAGGTAGCTCTTGAATGCTAAGTCTTATAAGAGCGATTCAAATTCTGTTGGAGCATTTCGTTTAGTTTCTGTGCCGTGAAGCATTTCTCTTTCGTGTAACCAAAAAAAAACAATCAAATGTTATTGCGGCGTACGTATGTATGTAGATAAGTCAAAATTTTACAAAAGCCAAATAATATTTGAGGATCGCATTCGTAATGTTATGTAAATTTTGTCATAAGATATAAAAATTTTGGCAGCAAATCGCATCAATTTGTTCGCATAATACACCGTCGCCTTGCGGTTCAGTTCATCCATTTGCGTCAGTTGATGTTCTACTACAACGTATAAAATTGTTCCCGGTGGCCGTCAACTGCCGTAGAAACCGCATGGCGCGTGCGCCAAGTGGTTTCCTCTCATTTACTCTGACTTTTTTTCTTGCTTAGCGTGTGTTGTGGCTGCAGAAACTGTGCTCCAAAAACGTGCTGTCGATCGCTATCGTCTCGTGCTTGTATCGTTTGCCATATTTAATGACGGGCAAGTTTAAGGCTAATTTTGTGCGATTTTAAATCGAGAATAGAAAAGCATTTTTAATGATACATTTTCAGAACGTTGTATTTATTACTTTTAAAACATAAAATTTGTTAAATTGTTTCATCGACAGAATTTAAACTTATTTAGAATAGCAAAATACGATTAAAACATGAAGATTTGTTGTATTTACAAAGTAGCACTCCAACCTGTCGTTGTGTTTTGGTGACCTCATTTTTAGTCGTCACATAATTTTTGAATTTTTCGAAATATTTACGTATGTAGGTATGTATGTACATACTTTAATGTTTCGAAAAACTTAAAAATAAATACAACAACATTGTATTCTGTTTTAAATAAATGCTGATGCATTCTTTCAAAGACTCTGAATTCAATTAATCTATGTAGAAACAAAACATGATTGTATTACATATGCATTTATAAAATAACATTTTATGTAATATAATCAAAATAAATTGAATGTGATTATAGATGCATTAAATAAATATATTTTTGAACAACTGTAATTTCAAACCCATTTTTTAAAAGTTGTAATAAAAAATTTGTTGAAATAAATTAAAAAATAAATACAGGGTGCGATTATCATTTATATTAAGTAATATTCCTCACACTACACTCAATGCAATTATGTCAATTAAATATGTACATACATATATTATAAGTGCTTACACAATTTTAGAAACAAGAATATTTCATCAAAATTTAAATATATTATTATTATTATTATAATTTAACTAAACATTATTTTGCATTTGCATTTTGCATATGTATTCAAAAATACTTGACCAAAAAGGTAACATCGACCAACCCAATTGTTTTGTTGTCCGGCATTGAATTAAATTTTTGACTAATGTCCTTAATATTTAAATTTATAGCCTCTTTTTTATAAACGAACTCGCGAATGCCCGAACTCGCATGCGTTGCGACGCCTCTTAAAAAAAGAAACTGTTAACAGAACTTCCCGGTACTTTCTTTTGGTGACAGTAACCATACAAACTCAGGAACAAAATTTGTAAGGAGCAATATTAGCAATGTAATCGAATATTTTTGCTTATTTTAAAAGTGGCCGTTAAATTGATCCAACCACGCCCATTTTTAGGGAAGTTGTCGACAGTGCCTATGCGAGTTTGCATACCGAATCAGATTTTTAGGGAAAATATTAGCGAAATAATCGAATATTATATGGTAGAAAGAAAGATACATTTATTTTTATATATATATGTACATATATACATAGATTTTAGATAAAAACTGATTTTTTACTCAAAATATCATCCAAAAAAAAGTGTAAGTAAAATATTGTAATTGGCAATTTTTGTGGAGTTGAAAAACAGTATTTTAACTAAAATTCGTTTAATAATAAGGAGTTATTATTTGTACAGGCATTAAAAATTAAATAATCTTGTCGAAAGGTTCTGCTGTTCATTTTATTAGTCTAATCTAATTTAACCTCATTAACTTGAAGAAGTTCACAAAACCAGATAATTATAAAACAAAATGTGACAGTAAAGCAGACTCAACTTTTGATAACAAAATTAACCTTGGTAAACGTAAAAATATCTCTTTTAACTAATTTAAGTAATTTAATTTTATTTTGATAAGAACTTTATCAAAAATAATTTATATTAATGTCACTCTGTAAATAATCTCTTGCCTGACAACATTGTTTTATCAGAACTTTCATACATATATATATATATATATATATATATATATATATATGAATGTTTGTAATCCAAGTTAGACGAAACGGCAAGCATAAATCAAGCCTAATTCTCTCACATCAGATTAAGTTTTTGAAAGAGCTATAATAATAATAATAATAAGAAGTCTACATACAAAATAAAGTAATCACATTATTAAGTACAAAATTTAAATTAATTTTTAAATTTACTTTTATAATGTTTTTCTAGTGTCTTAATAGTTGTTATAAAAAATCTGTTTAAAGAATTTGACCGTGGCAAACTAACACTGTCAATTAATTCAAGAGTATTGATCCTGTTGAACTATCTGAGCTTTGTAAAACACAGACGTGAAGGAGAATACAATTTCGTACACGCTGCAGACTCCAGAGAGAACTGCAAACAAAACAAATGCTTAAAAAAATGTCCTTTTGTCGTGCTATTTTTGTAGTAAATGGAAGTTATTATTAATCAATATTATAAGCGTTAAATAACCTCTTACATTAAACACACGCATACACACACAAAAACACACAGCACTTATACCAAAAGGTTTTCTAAAATACATATGTACCTTTCACTTTTCGCCATCTCAAGTACAAGCAGCGCAATCAGTAGATGCAGCACAGTAATTGCGGCTTATACTGTAAAAGGAAACTTTTCTATCTATTAGAAACATAAACAACTATTTTCTCTCTTCTCTGTTATCCATTAGTACAAGAACCAACAGCGCCGAAGTACGATACGCTGAAACGCATCCAATTCTTTGGATTATAATGCGATGCGTTGCATACAAAAAAAGCATTTTACACAATTAGAACAACTTATTCAATACAAACCCCCACTTTACCCCAAATCACTCGAGTATTTTGCCACATGATTGCTCTATTCATTCGGTATTGAGCGATCCTTTAAACGTGCAATTGCGACATTGAAATAATGCAATGCTGCTATTCCAAATCGTTTTCGTTTGACTACTAACTTCCTTAGGACTTCAAGAACAAATGCCCAATTTAATGTTTTCTTTTATATACGAGTATACATATGTATATACACTCAACTATATATATATATATATATATATATATATATATATATATATATATATATATATATATATATATATATATATATATATATATATATATATATATATATATAATATAAACTTTTTGCAGTTGTAACCACTTAATTCCAGATTAGAAAAAATCTTTGGTTGAAATTAAAAAAATAGTTTTTTTTTTTAGAAAGGCCATTTGGGTTGACAAGACTTGTCAAATCAAATTTTCATATGTATGAACAAGTGTATATCTTTAAATTGCGATTTTTTGCACGATCTGAATTAATGGAATTCATTAAAAACTTACAAGTTCAGAATTCCGAGTTCTACAATCGTAGCTTAATGATTTGTCGGCTGCTGCCTACACAAGCAATATTTTGAATACTACAACCAGCACACATATACAAAAAGGTGCAGTATGTACAACAACATTAATAAACCAAATTAAATACAAAATTCTACGGTTTCAATAATGTTTATAGACAAACTTTTTATTGCGAAAACATTTAATATTAAAATATTTACGGTTTTAACAAGTTCTAAATAATATCTTTTAAATTCCAATTTTACTGTCGGATTGAACCGGCACAAAATCTAAAATGTGCTTTTTTTGTTTTAAAATTAATTAATAACAAAATAGCACAATAACTCTACCGAAGTGAGTTATTTTAATTCAAAGAAACTGTTCAGTCAATAATTTATGCAAATCACATTGGCTGACGTATTTAAGAAATGGACTGAAGTAGCTCCAAATTAAACATTCACAAACATACACACACACAACTACATCCTAAAAGCACTTAAGACTTAAGGAGTAGTGCATGATTTTATCAGTGTTTATTATATGGGTAAACGCAAATTTTGTTGTTTAGAGTTATTGATGGAATCTATAGCCGAAATACTTCTCACGTGTTATTTTTGCTTATATATGTAAATAAGAGCACAGATGATAGTTGGTGTCGGTTCATAAACTATAAACAAACAAAAAAACCCGTTTAAAAAGATTTAATTGTTTCAGCCACACCTTAAACCACTTTTATCGTATCGCTACTGTTCTCCCAATAGAAATTGTTTTTACACCATACAGAATTATTTACATTTTCTAATGGCTGATTTTTACCATTATACACTCAAAAAATGTTATCGGTTTCTTCGATTCCACGAGAAAAATAAAAATATAAACTTCTTCTAATATATATAATAAAAATATAAACTTCTTCTAATTTAAATTAAACCTACGGAGTTCTCTGGGTGTAGAAGCCAATTTTTTTTCTTTTGAGACTTTTAAACTTTGTTTGAATACGTGTCATTTGCAAATGGTAAAATAGGTTTAAAATTATTTTGTACGTCTTTTTTACGTTTTACTTGCCAATATTTATTTATCCGATGCTTTGTATGATTTATGACAAACAAATGCACGTTTCCATTTACTGATTTCTAATTAACATTTAATATTTTTATAACAAGACTCAAACCTATGTAAATAAGCACTTAAGGCTAATATAGTTCTACGATAAACTTCAAATGTTTAAGTGAAACTTGTTAAGTATGTTAATTTTTAAACATTTAGACGAAGCTGTTCAATGTTTAAATTAACTCACTTCAATGAAATTGAAAATGTTTTTAATTAAAATGTTTTTACTTTTGATTGAACCTGAGACCTCACATGGTGGCATCTCGGCTCCTACACAGTCACCTACATACACATAAACAAACATTTATATATAAAGCAACACATATACAAACAAGTATGTGTATAAGTACTGATATTATTGGCAGTTTACTATGAAAACATTATTGCGCAATTTACATACATGAACTTGTCATGAAGTTAAGTCCAGCTCGAAAAAAAAAGTATGTGTGTATAACATGTAAAAAACTCTTACGCGCAGTTTACAATTTACACTCAATTTCAATTTGGTACAAATTGGCGCTTGTTTGAATAGATGCCCATCTATCTTTCTAATTATTGGAATAAGAATGACCCAAATTGACAAAAGTATCTCGTTAATACACTTGGAACTGTAATTGAGCGGCAAAGGAACGTAAATATTTTAATTCAAAGTGTGCGATCATCATTCGACGGAGATCTTAATCAGCGCGTTCTGATCGACCTCAGCTATAGCGATATAGTGAGAGCATGATGCAGTCATCAGGGAAGTGGAATGAAGAGCGCACTGGCATACAAAGCACCCTAGATCTCGTTTCGCTTTTATGAGCTTTATTAATGATATTGACACAGCTACAAACGACACGCTAGCTAACCTGATATGCAAACAAGTCGATTAGGGCTTGCGTCTAAAGCCATATAGACAAACATTCAAACGGAAAAAACGGATATTTAGATGTATGTATGTATGTATGTATGTATGTATGTATGTATGTATGTATGTATGTATGTATGTATGTATGTATGTAAAACTACCCAGAAAGTTATCGCTGTATACAATAGGATTGATTTCAATTAATTTAAAAAATTCCAAACAATCTACAAAAAATTATTATAGAAAGATCTATAGGTAATTATTGACTCGGAAAAATACCAAAAACATTATTTTAAAATAATTTCGAAGTACCCAAATTAGTTTTTAAAATTGTTTCCAATTAGATCCCAGTTAAATATTGTTAATGAATGTTAGTTGTAATACGTTAATCAAATATTAATCAATTTAACACAGTTTTTTCGGTTTTTAAGTGAATTCTTAAAAAACTAGTTCGCGCTGTCCTTTGTTAAACTAGATGGATGACCACTTATTTTCAACAAAATCTAAACTAATATATTTTGGCATTGTTAATCCGGATTTGGGAACTTGAGAACATTTTTTTGAGTTGAATGATAGCAGCATAAAGAATATAAGCAGTTGCCTGACATATCTGTCAGGCTTTAAAACGATCGATATAAACTGTAAATGCCTAAAATTGCGACTGCAGCGCCTGCTTGAAACCAAAACTTAATAAGAGATGTGGGAAAATATTGTGGCATTCGTGTTTTGAATCTGTGGCGCAAACAGAAGCTCTTATGGTGGTTGTAGTCAGAAGTCAGAGTACACAATCAGGCGCAGGTCAGTGTAAAACGTCGTTTTTAAAACATCGTCAAGCAAAGTGAACTGATAGCTCGGTTTCGAATTCACGCTCATCCAAATAATTAATGTATCTAGGCATTGGTTCTAACAAAGTGCGCCGTACAATCTTAAATATGTTTATCCAAAGATAGTTTTTGGTTATTAGGTGAAAAAAAGCAAAGTAAATCTTAATAAGTAATCTTTGAAACCAATTTGTAATGTAATTTTTTATAAGAACATTAATTAAAAAAATAATGACCGTTTAATACAAAAAGTGCTTCTTTAAATTTTTTTATTTCAGATCGAAACTTGCACGCAGTCTGCCACTTAAACAGTTTTCCCTAATACGGGTCCTCATTCCGACTCTGTTCGCAACTCTACCAAAATGACACGGCCGAAGAACGATTCAAAGTTTAAATTATTCATGCAGGAGAATGCACTGACTTTAATGACAGTCACGGGCGTTTTTCTTGGCGGTTTGATTGGCTTCATCATTAAAAATAGCACTGGCCAATGGTCAAAGCGTGAAATTATGTATATATCATTTCCGGGCGAGCTCTTTCTGCGGTATGTGATTAATTCTTTTTTACGGATTTTTTAAACTTTATTTAATTCCTTTAATTGACAGCATGTTGAAATGTCTTATCGTGCCACTGTTGGTGTCATCTATTACAAGTGCCATTGGTGGACTCGATTTGAGCATGTCAAGCAAGATCGCTTCCAGGTATAAGAATGGATTTTGATTGAGTGTGTAGTAATTTGTTTAACTTTAAATTTTTCAGAGCCATTATATATTACTTTCTCACCACAATTTCTGCTGTGATCTTGGGCATATGTCTGGTCACTACTATACGACCCGGACAGGGAGCTAAAATTATAGAAACACATACCGAGTCTGTGGATAAGGCCTCTAAAGTGTTGACCCCAGATACGCTAATGGATTTAGTGAGGTGGGTTTTTAATACATTAAAGATTCTTTCAAGTGGCTACTTTAAATATAAAAAAATTACAGAAACATGTTTACAGACAACATCATTCAATCGACAATGTTTCAGGTGAGTACATGTCACACAAATATGTATTATACATAAAAAGTTGAAACATTAACCATTAGTTTTTGCAATTACCTAATTTAAACGTTAATCTTTGGTAAAGTTTGAATGGAAATTATTTAAATTGAGTGGACATTTTGATCGTAGATTGCTGATGATCCATTTATGTATTTATCATCTTTTCCATTTGTCAAGCGTATCTTTTTATTAAAAACAATCGGTCACAATCAAATCTGGCATGGGTTTCAAATTTTAAAACATTTGTATGTGATCTGCCAGACAAAGTGCCTTTACGCCTCTACTAAATTGCGTTTGTGCGTAAATTTGGTGACTGACTGACTGACTGCTGAGTCGCCTTGTGGACAGTCATTTCCTCCACTGAAGACGATCATTGCGAAATTATACACTATAGTAGACTGACCAACGACAAACAGCAAATAACAATAATAATGGGGGAGATCATTCTCGTTCTTAATTCAAATGATCGCACATGCTAAACGCGGTGCTGGCATGATAATGTTTCCGTACATACATTTTATTGGTTGTGGGCACTTACTGTCGCTATCAGTTGACAAATTAAATCACCGAGATCAAGAGAATCTGTGGGCTGTGAGCTTTGATCGTCAATGTGCTGCACACAGAATGTATTTAATCTCGCAAAATAAGAATGTGTGAAAATGTTTGAATTCTAAATTTAAATTCAAACATACATATAAGTACATAACTACATCCAGTAATAGGCTATTGTAGTTTACATAAACTATAAACTAAAACAAGTCATTGCGGAAAATTGTACAAATTTATTGAATATCTCTCTAGGAAACGAAATGTCTTACATTATTTTGTTTGTTCATACATTAATTTAAACACAGTAAATATATGCGCTAGAAATAAATCTAACCTATAACAAATGAATTTTTTTAAGTAACTTGTATCGGCATAATTTATTTATACTTATATAATATTAATATTATGTATAATAAATAATTTTAAAGTCGATTTTATTGGTGTTATGCTGGTTGTTTAGTTTGAAACACGTTGATACAATTTAATAATCACATCTTCATTTCAGTATCGTACCGAAATTTTCGAAAATGTCAGCATTAGTCCACCATGTAAGTCGTCACAGAGATTCCTTGTTTTTGTTATTAATATAGAACTAATTTTATTTTTTAACTTTCAACAGTACCCATGGAGGAGTGGGAGTTCAAATCAGCTCAACGCGAGGGTTCTAATGTACTCGGTCTTGTTATGTTTAGCGTAATACTGGGCACAACAATTGGACGCATGCGCGAAAAAGGTCAATTGCTGCAGGATTTCTTTACCACGCTAAGTGAGGCTATGATGACAATAACCTCGTGGGTTATTTGGTAAGGCAAAAACAAACCATTTCTACCAAAGAGAAGTATGATTATAATATTTTGTTTAAGGATCTCGCCACTCGGTGTAGGCTTTTTGATTGCTGCGAAGATCATTGAGATGGATTCCATTGCGGCGACAATTCAATCGCTGGGTTGGTATTTTATAACCGTCATGATTGGTCTATTCCTGCACGGTTTTGGTAAGTGTTTACAAAAACTAAAACTATTCAAAATAGAAACTGATAATTAAACGGTTGTTGGTCACCAGGTACCATTGCACTAATATTCTTTTTGGGCACGCGAACATTGCCATATGGTTACATTGCCAAGCTGAGCCAGGTGCTGGCTACAGCCTTTGGAACCGGTTCCAGTTCAGCAACAATGCCGCTTACCATCAAGTGTCTGGACAACATGGGCATTGACCCCCGCGTCACCCGATTTGTGATTCCTGTAGGTGCAACGATTAACATGGACGGTACCGCTCTCTATGAAGCTGTAGCGGCACTCTTCATCGCCCAATATCGCGAGATGAGCTACTCATTTGGCACGATCGTTGCTGTCAGTATAACAGCTACGGCGGCTTCAATTGGCGCTGCTGGTATTCCTCAAGCAGGTCTTGTAACAATGGTCATGGTACTGGACACAGTCGGTTTAGAGCCAAAGGATGTATCACTTATTATTGCCGTTGATTGGCTGCTGTAAGTAATCTACAGCTGGAAATTCACTTTTATCTTTAAAATATTCCTCCTATTTTCTTCAAGTGATCGTTTTCGCACTACCATCAACGTAATGTGCGATGCTCTCGGCACTATTTTAGTGAATCATATGTCAAAGAAGGACTTGCAAGATGTTGATCGTGTAAGTCTCTTAGCTTATATAAGTAGCTTTTTATAAAAAAAACATAAATCCCATTTTACATGAAAAATTGAGTTTTTGATGTGTAAATTAATATGAGGATAATCTTCACCTGACCTTCTGCTAAATTTTATAAAAGAAAAATAATTGATTCCTTTGGAAAACGTAAGAAATCACATTTTGTCAACAATTGTTTTACAAGGGTTATGTTAAAAAAAATTTATTTTCGTACTGAAATCATTTTTTTGTGTTTTTCTCTGTAAAGTTTTATAAAAATTTAACGGTTTTTGATTTAAAACTCCTCAAACACTCGTTGTCTTCCAGAGTTAGCAATTTTTTTGTTATATAAATTGTTAAGAGAGAGTAGCAAGTAGTTTGATTTTGGATTATTTCTATTTAAACGTTAAACTTAGTAGGGACATAAATACTGAATGGTTTTGTACCAAATTTCGTTTAAATATTTATTGATATACATATATTGAATAGAAAAAGCATATACTCATTTGAAATGCCATATTATTTCGTTTGTACCGTAATGTCCACTATGACCTTTAAAGGCCCCAAGTCTTTTTTAATAGTTTTACTTGTGGACTTTTACGTAATATTCATCTCAAGGTCCATGATTTTCGGTTTTTGAAGCGGATTTTGCTAAATTTTAGACTTGACGGCTTTGAAGACTTGCGGCGTTCGAAATGTTTGTAGGTTATCCACGACTGGTGGCGGTTTTTCCAGTCTTCTTAAACAGTTTTATGCACTGGCAGACAAACAAAAAACGCTGTAATAGCGATATGGTTCTCGTTATCTGATCACACCATGGTAAAAGTTGACAAAAAATTCCCGTTGAAAACTAACGCTATAGAAGTAATCCTTCAAAAACCTTGTTTATTGGAAAGAGTGTGTTTAAAGTAGTAACAGTATTATTAATAATTTATTTATTTATTTAGTTAAATGCTGAACCACATGAATTGCTGGAACTCGGTGCTAATGGCCATGACACAAAAGAATGAGCCAAGGCCCGCCCCCGCCCACAGTTTTCAGCCTGCAGCGAGAAACGCAAAAGGCAACTGCGCGGTTCGGGTTCGGGATCGGGATCAGACTGCCGGGACACTGCTTTTCGACACAAATTCTAAACGCTTGTTCTTTTCAAGTACAAGAACATTTTTTATGTAACAAAAAATTATAAAACAAAATACTTCCAAATGATATTCAGTTATGAATATTTACAATGTAAATATATTTAACAAGAAAAAAAAAAACAGAAAACAAAAGTCATATTCTAATTTGCAAACGGCGTTTAGCCTAACGAGATAAAATTATTAATTAATTAATTGATTGATTGACTACTTATAAACATTAACATCGCAACGTCTTGAACTATGTTCTGTAGTAGCAAAGTTTTGTCAATTGAGTTTTTTTTAATAAACCAATTTAAATTTATATTTAAATTTTTTTAAATGAAAATAATGATTTTTGCACGTGCTCAAGTTTTCAAAAAGGGGCATTCAAATAATTCTGCTAGTACAGCCCATCGGTAATATTTGTTAATAGAAAGAATATTTGTTTGTAGTGCACAAGAAAAAATCTAAAAGCGAAAAAAAAACATCTATTCCGTTTTGTAATAACCAGCGTTAAAGTTCGTGTTAAGAACTTGTAAATACATACTTAATAGTATAAGATCGATTAATGACAATAATGCATATTACGTATTTAAATATTATTAGGTTTGTGACAACAATAAGAAACACACACAAGAAAAACAAAAACAAAAACAAAACAAAACAAAACCAAAAAATTCCGTGTTTGCGTCAAGTTATGAATTTGTTAGTAGTATGAATTTCTGCGTAGTCTATGTAAACCAATAAAAGTAACAAAGTATTGAAAACAAAATATCTTTAGATTAATTTGGCGCGATACCGGATCGTAATAGAATTTTAAAAGGAATCGGTACCGTTAGCCTAGTACATTTTCAGATAAATATTGTAAACAAAATTAGAGCGTTTTAATTTCTGATTGTAAAAAAACAATAATAAACTAAGTACAACTTGTTTGTTCATTTTTTTGTTTATTAAATTTTCAAAACATTTAAAATTTCACAGATTTTGATAGTGGTTATAATTATATATTCTGCACAAGATTCGTTATATAAATTTTCATATTGATTAAAAAAGCATTTCAAAAATAAATATTTTATGTTGTTTTTGGGTTGTATAATACTTTCTTGAAATAAAAAAAAACCACTTTATTGAAATTTGCTTTAGGATTATTAAGCGTATCTTATGACTATTATTGACATTTTATAAGGACTGGCCTGGCAATCAGAATCAAATTATCTGAGGTTTCCTCCATACTTACGAAGTCACTACCGAATATTTACGAGAACTGTACTGCCTTTGATAATGCTGCACATTATGAGAAGGCAAAATAATGTTTCCTGAAAAAAAGTTAGCCATCTCTTACTATGTCCACATAAAATAAAGTCCAAAAATTTAAGATTTGTCTTTGGCTGTGCCGAAGCTTAAATACTCCACAGTATTTTAAAATATAGATACATATGTCAAAGATGCTAAGCCTCCATGTGGGCATAACAAATGGAACATCGAACTTATAAACTTACAGCACAGCTTACACAAACAAATTTAATAGAAAAAAAAACAAGTCAATTAATCAAAATCCATTTATCTCACCTGAGAGTATTGTACATGAGCGACCGTCCCCTTCATAGCCAATGGGACAAGAATCACACTGGGCACCAGTAACAGTGTCGTGGCATTGGACGCCTCTGTAAAATGAGGGAAAAAATGTTATACCACTTTCTCTTAATCTTTTCACTGCCAAACACAATCTAACATAACCGAATAACTAAATTGTAAATTATAACCACCTAACCAAACCACCTTCGTTCTTACAATTGTAAAACAATATTATAAATGAGTTATTTACTCGTTACATAGTTTATTTAAACATGATGGAAAACATGGAACAAAATTGTGTGACTTCCCTCATTGGAAACAAGCTCACGTTAAGCAAACGCCAAACGCCAAATATGGTCTCGACAAAAGAAGAGAGTGCTCTCTTTTATAAAGAGAAACTCAATAGATACTCGTACATAAGCAACGAAAACAAGCTCGCCTACGCAAGCCGTTAACAGTTGTTGAACATCGTCCATGACATGTGAATCGAACGCTTTGTTGATCCTACCTCTTCCAGCGGAAATACCTCCACTTCTTAAATTGTGGTTAAGCTTTAAAATACATAATCAGTAATACATGCAAATGACTAAAAGATTCATCATTTCCTCCTTAATAAAGACTTAAATTTAATTCGTTCTTTTTGGATAACCTATTTTAAAAATGTTATGAGAAAAGCCTGCTGCCCGTACACGTTAACCACCGATATTTCAGACATATCTTTTATTTACTTACTCCATAAATTATACAAAAGCTTAAACTGACATAAATTAGAACATTGCCACTAAATGTTTCCCACTCTGGCGCACTTAAAATCAAGCAAAACGATTGAACTGTTTAACCATTGTTCGTACGTCCATTCAATGGCCAACACACGAGCCCCTGCGTGCGCCACCTTTGATATTAAAATTACATAAATTAGTTTAAATTATATCTAAAGGAAGAAGATGCAAACAAAGGAAAATGAAACTTATATGCCACAACAAAATCTAAAATCACTGGTTGTGGGTGTTGCAGCAAGCAGCACGCCAGCTCTAAACGAACTGTTTGTTACAAGCGGCTTGTGTGTCCAACTTAGGTGATTTGTATAAAATCTAAAATTATTGTCAACGATATGTTGAAATGTAGTACCAACACCAACAGATTGTCGTAAATTTCTTGTTTTTTGTTTGATAAAATGTGATCTCCAGTGGTTTTTTCGGGTGACCGCGTATCGTGCGTTACAATTTTCCCACACCTGGGACATCTAAACCAAATCGCAGCAACTAACGCTAATTGAATATAAATTTATTCGAATGCAAACAGTTTTAATTTAGAATCTACGATTCTCGGTTTGAACAAGAGTATCCACCAAGAAATAAGCAATGCATGCTTGTAGCTACGGATGAGCACAGGCGGTCGGACCTCTTATCAGTTTATTTTGAAAAAGTGGCGGCACATCTTGTATGCTGGCGGCTGTAACACTGCGATGCCATTTAGAGTTATTATTTTTTTTAAAATACCATACAAATTTATAATGAGCACCAGCTGATCCTTGGGTAAAATTCTTTACTATAGTTATTAATGTTCTCATTAATTTACAGTTATATAATTACCATTTGGTACATGAAAATTTTAAGTATTGTAAAAGGTTGTAGGAGCGATATCTTGTTTTTTAATCATTTTTTACTAAAGAGTCGGCGTCTTTGTAACGCTGTGTTAAGATAAGATTATTTGATTTAACATAGAAAAGGTTCCAGTCCTTACATTTATTAAAATTGCAGATTGTATTACTTACAGATAACATGGTCTTTCTGCACAGGTTACATTAGGTTTACAGGATTTTCCATCGCCAACCAAGCCATGCGGACAGCGGCCACACCTCACAGCATCATGACACTCGACACCTGTGAAGAAGTATATACAATTGTAGAATTAAAATTTTCATTCAATTTTCAATTGAATTTATGTGTAGGTGTTTGCCAATTACCAGGATAGCAAGGATTTGAACTACGGCAGGTCGACTCCAGCTGAACAATATTACTCTTGTTCGGTTCCTTGCAGCCAGCACAATTTTCAAGCAAGTTGCGTAAATATGTGATCTCTTGGCGCTGGTGTGCAACATCCTCACGGAGCAGTTTAACCAAAGCCATTAAATCGTTGAGAGATTTTGCGAGTGCATCTATATTAAAGCACATAAAAGGAAACATATATTTTTATGGACCACTCTATTTGCGTAAGAACTTTTGTCAAGGCTTCTGTTTTTATTACCGTATGTGACGCATTGATATGACACAGATTACGCTAAAGCAGGCAGACTTTTGCAGCTTAATGAGCTTTAAAAGTATGCACACAATTTGTGAATATAAGCACATACATATGTACTCGTATCTAGTATACTAATGCTAAATGCAACCTAATACTTCTTGAATTAACCGCCACACATCGATTTCAACCAAGTTTATTCAGCGTGACAAAATGATTTTGACTTGCAACCACAATTGCAACAGCAACCCAAACAATGACATTGTGAGATGCCTGCCTTGTGACTTTTTAAATTATTCAGTTGAAAGCGCGTTCGATGAGGTGCACAACATGAATTGTCATTGTTTTGCACTTACCTTCACAATCGCCATGCATCACGGGAATATCACCGCGTCTCTCATTATCTACTGCCATTTCCTGTGGTCGTGTGTATTGGTCGTTAGTGCCGGCTAATCCAGGCTCTTGGTTGAGCCAGTTGCGCACATCGCGTTTCTTGTTCTTCTCTAAAAATATAAACACAAACCGTTATTTGAACTGATAACATAAGATATTTGTAAACACTCCCTCTAACCTCGCTCAAATATTTTGTTCTTCAACATTCGCCGATTGCCACGTCTCTGCTGACTGTCCTTCTGGCAGTTGGCACGCTGTAGAGCATCTTTCAAATTTCCATCGAAGTGCAAAGGGTATTTGCGTTCACGAAACTACAACAACAGTCAATAGTATGAGTACATTTTCAAATAGCTGCCTAAGCCTCATTTGAAGATCACATTTGCTTACCAACTTGATGACCGGCTCGTCTATTTGAGTGTACAACTTGGTGAGGTTCATCTCGATATCATGCGCCGAAGTCTCAACGCAATCGACCAGCAATGCAATGCGACTTTTGTGGAAGTGCAGCGCTAGCGAACGTATCGTAGACGTCTCATTAATGTTACCGATCTCAAAATGTTTGGATTCAGTGACACCATTGTCGCTGATATCCAATGTGACACGCTGTTGCTTGCGATCGAGAAAAAATGACATTTGGTGTTTAAGCGTTGGAAAATCAATCATGAATAGTGCCTCAATGGAGATGTGCAACTTGCGACGTGGTCTAAAATAAATTACAATAACTCTATTTGCGTAAGCTCATTGACCAAGGTGAATACTTTTATTACCGTATGTGACGCATTGATATGACACAATCGCCCTTTTGAATGTTTTGCTCCAGTTCACCAGAGGCCGCTTAACAAAGTTAAGATTAAATGTTAATGTTAAAAGGACTCTTGGGCAATTAATATCGAGAATTTATTAGTTTTTTGTTTATTTTTATTAAGCAATAAAAATATTTATGAATATACATACATACATACATACATACATACATACATACATACATACATACATACATACATACATACATACATACATACATACATATATACATACATACACATTAATAAGTAAATGCAGTTCTTATCAAACGTTATCGTGCAATTCGATGCATTTAACAAATATTGATACAAATACAGGCAGAAATTACAAATTTTTTTATATTTTGACAATACCTGGATCCAGTGACAGTGAAGCAACATCGCTCAGTACCAGTGCGGACACAACAACAAACATACACAACCAATTCCAACTCATCGCACCCGCCGTCTTCATCTTCAAATATTGTTGTCCACAGTGTCAAAAAAAAATTTTATTTTTTTTACTAATTCGTTTGTATGTTTGTTCTCTGCAAAATAAATCAAATGTAGTGGACAAACGCAAATTTATAAAAAAGAGGAAAAGATCCAACAAAAATAACAAAACATTGAACGCACACGTAAAAAAAATGACAACTTATATAAAATAGATTTTGAGTTAAGCACTCAATCGTATTTAAGTTTACATACTCGTATGTTGTTCGTTGTTGTGGTAAGAAAATATATTTATTTTGGCCACACTTTTGCAAATAGTTGCGGGGAAGCAGAAGCCACCATGTGGGCCTTTACGAAACGTCAAGTGAGGAAAATGTGATTATATTAAAACATCCAAAAATGCTACCTGTGAGAGGCAGACTCGTGTACACATGTTAATCTATTTTGGGTCAGGCACATCAGCAACCTTTCAAAAGGTTTAGGAAAGGTTAATGTTAAGCTGACATTGGGTTACTTTTTTTAAGATATTTTCGTAGAAAACCAACAGAGAATTTATTAAACATTGCCACAAAAATGTTTCAAGGTCTGGGAAAAATATTTTTTTTTCAGAATTTAAAAAGATCGAAAGACTTTAAGGCCAGTAAAAAAAATATCCAGTCCAGTAGTCCGATAAGTACTTATTCTCATCGATCGATGGAGGCATATTTGCAGACCGCGAGAAAACGTATTTTTCAGACGGGTTAAAGAAGTTGGAGCATTGCTGGGTCAAGTGTATCTAGCTAAAAGGAGACTATGTTGAGAAACAAATAGCCACTTTTCCAAACTTTTCGTTTTTCTTTTGCAGGCTAAGTATTCATCGGACCATCCTCGTATATAAAAAGAAGAGCATTTTCTAAAGTTGGCTTATATAAAACAAAATAATTATAGCATAGTTTTTAATAAGATTGATAAATTTTATACGAGTATATAACATAATAAAGTAAAATAAATCGATTTAATTCGCACATTGCACCTCAATAAATTGTAGCAACAAAAAATGTTCTATCATTACTTTAGACTCTTAAGTTTAGAGTGACCGGGTTCGCTTCGTGCGATCACATTGGTTTATGAAATGAGTGAGTGTTAGAGTCACAGAAGAGTATGGTTACGGAAAAAAGCCTTCTCACACAGAGTGCAGCCGTGTAGGAAGACCAGTTTTTTGTTGTTTAAGCTCAAACAAACCGATTTCGTGATAAACTCTTTAAAGTTAAGTTGGAGTTATGAAATAGCTAAGATGGCTCTCTTGAGGGGGAGCAAAAGGCTGCTCGAAAATGGCATTACAAATCACCAGAGCGCCAACATGTCAGTTGCTTTTCACGTAAAAAGATTTTGGCGCCTACGCACGGATTTAAACTAAAAAATACAAAAAAAGAGAGAAAAGAAGGAAAAAAACTCATTTGCCCAAAGACATTCATTGGTGGATTAGAGAAATTCTTTAACGAATTTCAATTTACAATAAAAGCGCGTAAATTGTGTAGAAGAGATTTAACGACGTTTAAAATGACTGTATTATCACGTAATAATTTAAGCCGAAAACAATTACTATCACCGGTGATAAAGAATTTTCCTACCTAGCTAAGTCGGAGTAGGGGGGGTTTAATAAAAGAAAAAAAAACTATATTTATGTTGTGCACTCTAGTTGCGGATTCGGTAATAGAGAACCGAATCCTCACACGAATCTTAACGACTAGATTCTTTATTTCACCGTGTTCACGTCTGAACTTGGCTCGAGTGCGGGACGGACAAAATAAACTAAAGGCACTATAACACCAAATAAATGTATTTAAAATGGTTTTAAATAAACCAAAACAAGTTAAACTATAAATACCAACAATACGGCTCGACTGCCGTGCAAAATTTAACTAAACAAAACACTACAAAATAATACTCCCTTAATAAAGCTTTAGCTTCGTTGTTCGCTCCTGGGATTCCTTCTGAATCTCCTCGCACTATTTTAATATTCAGGATATTAGCCTCTCTCCTAGCACCAGTAAATCCTCGAAAATCACTTTTATAAAAATCTCATTCGTTCAAACTCGCTGTTCAAAACGAACTGACCAAAACTGCGATCCTTTCAGATTTTGTTTCATTTCACCAAAAATGTGAGAAATGGGCTATCAGCCATTTTAATGCAGAGAGTACGGTTTACAACAAACCAGAGTCAGTATGAGGTGACCTGCCAAGAACCTTGTACGAAAATTCCCAAAATGGGGATTTCTATGAAATTCTGGCAAAGTACAGACCTCGCTCCCACCAAATCAAAAATGAACTTTGGAGGCATCTGTGCATGGTCGGCGTCATTCTTGGCTCCACAAGGGGCATAAAAACGAGGGAATAAACAAAACTTTTATAAGTATAATTTGACATAAACGTGTCCTTGTCTTGTTCGTATTTGGTCACGACTGTCTGTCTCGTTCGTAAATCGCTGGATACTAAAATACACGTTTTAGAAAAAGGAGAAATCCCAAAAAAAAATTTAATATGATACAATTAAGCAACCTTATTGGGAATATTATTCTGGTAACTTTTATTTACCACTACACTATTTTAGTGTTCTAATCCCATTAACCTATTAAAAATCTAAGAGCTGTTTTAGACCGCGACAGTATGACTTAATTTTAAGATATTTAGGTAAACCTTTTCAAAATCTTTAGGAACTCTAAATATTGTCAGGTATTTAACTTAAAGGACTTGAGTTCCTTCTCTCTCTTCTAAGGAAGCTGAACATTAGAGATAACTACTTATGTATCAACACATTTTTACGATCGTTACTAGAACATTGATTTAAAATTTATTGGAGTTCAATCAAAGCGCGCATATATCAAAACAAATGGCCGCCAGAAATTCAGATCGAACATACTCGGATATAAACAAAGGCAAGTTATACAAGTATATTTAATTATGATTTACGAATTACGAATTACAAAATAACAAAATCGGTATTAATTCTATAGTTAAAATGTTAATTTATTTGCGTTATCGCCCACCTTAAATTTACATTTTTGCATAACTAATTGAGTTGAATCAGATTCGAAAAACAAAACAATTAAGCATAGAAAAGAGAAAAAAAACTGACTTAAGTTGGAGAAACGCTAAAAAGAAAAATGTGAGTAAGTGTTTAATTTCCGTTTTAGGAAATTATAATTTTTTTTAACAGAATTACATGTTGGATACACCTTCAAAAAAATTTGAAACATTTTAAAATGATTACTTACGAAATATTAAAAGGAAAAAGTAGAAACTTGGAGTTGTTATGGTTATACTATTTAAGTATGTTTTAAAGATTGGATTATTTTAACACAAACGACACGCTAGTCACAATTTATTAAGTTTAAGTCTAAAAGAAACGACTTTTCACTTTGTAGAATTACACACACCGAAAGTATTCATAACATTTGGTGCCGTCGTTCATTGAAGGTCACCAGCGATGAAACGAGCCACAAAGAAATCACCGAACTTATTTGCTATAAAACTTTCGTAGATGAAAAATAGTTTTCAATAATTTCGATCGTTTAAAAAAACATTGAAGGAATAATTGGATTCATGGGTCCACTCCAGTCAACGTTCAAATCTAAACTGCCAACAATATTGTTAGCATTTATGCTTGAAACGGACGGAATGACACGAACGAATACACGCTATGGACGGACACATGAACAGTCAACAGAGCAGTGAGAAAACTCTTAAAAATATAAGCTACACAAATAACGAGAAGGAAGGTGAGAAGACAGCACGGCGATCGACAGACGACCAACGTATGTTATGCCTCGATTGCAAATCGAGCACAACTGCTGCGGCTGGATTGCGGACTGAATGAGAGGACGCCCACGTGCGAGATTGTTGCGCATTCGGATATGAGGAAGTAAACAACAGGCCACAGCTGTACTAGCTAAAACTGAACTAGCTGTTCTTCAATATAGAAAAGTGCAGTCAGTGCGCAATTTAAAAGCGAGTTGTGCGCATGCGTCGGTCTGTAATGCAAATTAAAGTGATCACTTATAAATGGTAACAAACTTTAACAAATGGAAATAAAATAAAGACTTTAAAAATAGGTACGTACGTATACTCGATATTGTGTATGTACATATGTATATTGGTTGATCTGGACAACACCAATTTCATTCGTAAACTGGAAAGAATTAAATTGAAAATCCATTTTACAGACAATCTTAATTGATTTGTTTATTGTGAATAAATTAATTTAAATTAAGTGGTAATCCAACTAACACTAGATTTTTGGTGATTAAGATATAAAATAGACAAATTCCATATCGAACAAAGATTTGAGCGCTGTGATTCATACACTGGCTAGACTCATAAGACCAGTCTCTTATGGACAATAGTGCTATATTGTCGC
>OX421844.1:49172711-49452834 GCA_949127995.1 Suillia variegata
CTCCCTTGAGGATGCGGAGGCTCTTACGGTAGATTTCTAAGTAAATGCTCGAGTAACAGTAAATGAATGTGATCAATGGAAAAGCGTACATCGCACACATATTAGCGATATTGTAGAGTAACTTGTGAACATCGCTCGGAAACGAATGAAAAGTGACACATTGATAATAGCCCTTCACCTTTGGATGCTCCTCAACGTGAAATACAAATGCCTAACATACAGAAGAGTACAGAACGAGAAAAAGTCTTAATACAAAAAAAACAAAACAAAACAAAACAAATTGATGGTGAGTCACCTGCGGCATGCTGCAAATTACCGAACCTGTCCAGGCGATAACCAACATCATGCGTCCGCGATTATAGGATAACTTCAGAGGTTTTAGTATAGCATAGTATCTGTGAAATATAAATTTATCATTTAGCAGGTCCATTGACAAATAAAACTTACCTATCAATCGATATGCAAACCAATACAAAGCTGGACAAATAGAGACCAAACACTCGAAAGAAACTCATAATGCGGCAAACGAAATCGGTCGACTTCCATTGGACCGTGTATGCCCACGCGATCTCCAGCGGCATCAACAGAAACGTCACCAACAGATCGGCAATAGCCAAATGCATTAGCATAATATCGATGCGAGAGGGTCCGCGCAAACGACGCTTAGTGAGCAGATACAACACCGTAGAGTTGCAGAGAGTTGAGATCACGAATAATAAGCTAAAATATGCGAATATTTGCACATAAGCATTGGGCATGTATTTACACAAGTGTGTTTATTTTCTTATACTTGACCGGAAGGTAATTTGAAAAAAACATTTCTTAAAATTATTATTTGCCCAAGTAATCGAGGAATTTGGATAACTTCAAAGAAAATTTTAAACTGCGAACAAACAATATTATTACCCACTAAAACAAAACAGAAAACATTCCCTTTAAAACTATTTTTTATACATACTGAAAATGTACTCGACTTTAATATGTACTCGAACATGTACAATGAGAAATCGAAGTGGAAAACAGAATAAAAAAATAAACAAAATGTTTTTTCCATATACCGCTTTTACGTAAATGCTCACCTGTAAACCGTGATTGATAGTCTATGTCCATCGTTGAAGATCATATCCTTTGAGTAGTGCATTGTACCATTTGTAACATTTACACCGGACCAATCGGTTAACACCCGGTGATCATAAATTTTTTCATTGACTTCGGTTGGCGTCATTTTCACAGTCAATTATTTTGGAAACTTGAAGATGCCACTGCGTCTCTTTTCTACATCCGCCAGCCACAACAAAGTGATCTGTGTGTGTGTATGTATTCTTGCTATACTTTGTGTTCATATGTCTGTGTTGTATATTTTCGAAAATTTATTGGCTCAATAATTGGCCAAAAATATGTAGTTCAGAAAACATTTTCGTCTTTGATTTGGAGCGCCAGTATTTATTTATTTGAGTTTTGAATTTAGGCACTCATACACACGCAACGTTTAAATTAAATAAATCTCATTAAATGGAATGTGTTTATATTGGGTTTATCAAATATTAAAAATATTTTAAAGAATGCGGAAGGAAAACGTTATTTAGTTTGAGATATTCTTCAAGACCATAGATCAATTTAAATAAATGTTTAATTATTTTACTGATTTACCGAATTTTAGAGTTATACACGCTACAAGTTGTAGGAGAAAATTGGAGGTCAGTCTAACATATTTAAAAGACTTTCCTTTATTTTGAAATTCGACACTATTCCACTAAATCTTATCTTACGGCAGAAAATGACGTAAAATTTAAGTATTTTACTTTTTCGCAGCGTTATGAATGGATTTTTTCAGCACTATAAATATCCTTGCATCCGGCTGAAGTTTCTCCTACGCTGCAGTTAAAGTGTGTCGTCGTTGATGTTGCGTTCTCGTCCGCCGTTAGCGTCTATCACCGTTGCCTTTGGCCGTTCGAATGGAAAATCGCATGAAAACAAGAGATAATCTAATTAAGTTTAAGCGATTTAATAGAAATTCATGTCCGTCCAGTTCGTTCGTCCGTCCGTCCGTCCGTCTGCTGTCTGTTCGCCCTCGTACTATCCGCAGTACTCGTATACGACGAAGCAATACAGCAAATAATCATCATTTACATAAATACTTATTTTATTTTAATCGAATCTGAATTCGTATTTTTTAACAATTATAAACAGCGACGGACATACAGACAGACGGACACAAACGAACAGACAAAACTGCTCCCGAGTGTGTGTACTCGTAATCGTATTTGTATTGGCTGCCGTATTCGAAAGATAAGCCAGTTCGAGATGCGCAACTTTTTGGCGCGACCCCATCACCGCCCGCATATGAAATTTTTAATATAAATTTAAAATGTATAACGAAACAGAATAAACAAAAACATAAACGAAAAAAAAAACTAAAAAAAAATAAAGACACGACACGAGATTTGCTCAAAGTTCAGTCCGCAATCTGCGCGTAACTCAGGATTTTTGTTTAGCTCTGCAGCACACGAGTACGAGTACATCAGCATCGAGCACCTTATCACAAATTCGAATTCTACTGAAACCAACCAAACGCTCCGTTTTTTACTTATTGATTGTTTTCTGTTCGCTCGTTGGACGCGCGCTGTCCAATCGAATGTCCAGCGGAAAAGTGTGTCTAGTTTTTGTGAAACCTGCCGACTTAAGTTCTGACCAAAATGAGGTTAAAAAAGAAATAGTAAGCAAGCGGAATTGAAACGCAACTGTCCATCGCTAGCGACCAATGACGAGCACTAATCGCAAAACTGCGCGTTTGTTTAAATGCGAGTCGTTTCCTTTTTGGCGGATGGAAACTGAATGTCGTAGTTCGTCAAATCTGCGTGGTTTACACGATAGATTCGATAGATTCGACTGGTAGATTGCTTTAATGAAGTCCACCTTTGACCTTTTCCTAGAGAGACACAATAGCGCAATGCTAGACATCGTTATTGAGTTGACAACGACGACAATAACAACAAAAACAACAACAACAAGATGACCACACGTTCGTTCTCCCAAAGCGTTGTTGAGTACTTTTTGGCGCTGGCGCCTGCCTGAAAGCAAAACAATTGGAGTCAAATAAACGCAATTTGCTAAAGGCTTTGTCTGTCTGTCTATCAGTCTGTCTGTCCCCGTTTGTACGTTCAGTTTTCTAATATTGTAAATAATGTGAGTATTTACGAATTTGCTGTTTTCCTTGAGCTTGTGTGATGAGTGTGGTTGTGGTTCTATCACATACAATCGCAATGGTTGTCGGTCGTTGTCGGAAAGAGAAGTTTCAGGTCGTTTTATACTTTATTTTGCATTTTGCTAATGAGCCCAATTTGCGGCATGAAATATGAACTACACTTGTGTATGTGTCCTTCCTTTTCGCTTTTCCATGGCCGTGGTACAAGTTCATGTTTTGTTTACATTTTAGTATTCATTTAGTTAGATGGAACATTTGGATAAACATTCTGTCCGGCTTCCGCTCAGCCTCTGCACTTGCTCATTTATCGAATTCAACAATAGCTGCCGCTAACAAGAGATCTTCTTTGTGATAAGAGCCTGTCAGTCAGTCGGTCAGTCAGTAAGCACATTATTTGTTGCAATTTTTAACAATGCAATTTTTGTTGTGGTTTGAGACAGACATATACATATGTATATATTCTTGATCAGAATTAAGAACTGAGTCGATATAACCATTTCCGTCCGTATGTCTGTCACCATTTCTTGTTAATACGATACCGCATGAACCGTTAGATAATGGATTGAAACTTTATACAAAATTTGTTGTTATACCATAAAAAGAAACCACTGATTAAATTTGGAAACGGTTATTTTTTAATATATGTTAAAGTTAAGCTCTTATAACTTTAATTAGTTACTTTGGTACATAATCGATCTAAAACAAGTATAGCAATCGAATTCATGATTTATCAATTTAGGGTGGTTCGGGATTCAAGATTTGTTTATTTTTTTTCGGCAAGACCAACTAAATTTTTTAATTCTTCATATAAATTGGTTTCTTCGCTTTATTTAAAACAAGTTTATGTTTTTTTAAATGAAAATATAAATAAAAAATGTTGGATATGTGCAATAATTTCTTTTTAAATTAGGGTCGACAAACCATATGCCCTAAATTGTTTTGTTTATGTATATGTTTATGTTAAATATTCTCGTTATATATATAAAAAGGAAATAAAGCAATATATCGATAACAAATGCCAAAGTTTTTTTAAAAACTTAATTTTGGATGTTTTTAGGGTGGTCCGAAAAATATTGTTTCAGTGTGTGTTTCCAAATTTTGTTTTTCTTTTAAAAACTTAATTTTGGATGTTTTTAGGGTGGTCCGAAAAATATTGTTTCAGTGTGTGTTTCCAAATTTTGTTTTTCTTATAAAGAGCAACTCGGCCTAATAAAGATTGAATGTATTTATATATATATATATATATATTTAATATATATATAATTTTGGATGTTTTTAGGGTGGTCCGAAAAATATTGTTTCAGTGTGTGTTTCCAAATTTTGTTTTTCTTATAAAGAGCAACTCGGCCTAATAAAGATTGAATGTATTTATATATATATATATATATATATATATATATATATATATATATATATATATATATATATATATATATGATTTTAAGTTAAAAATGCACTTAATTATTTCATATATTTAAAAACAAACATATATGAACTACTTTTTGTTGACAATGATAATGGAAACGAAGACGGACTGTGGAGTATAGACTTTTCCAAACATTTCCAAGATTTTTTTAAACTATTTTCCAAACTTTTCCAAATCATTATACTTTCAAATAATTGTTGACTGGCAACGCCGATGCGACCACGCTAAAAAATCAAAACAAAAACAGAAACAGGAGATGTTTGAGGACAAGTAAAGTTGAATTACAAAAAAAAATGGTTAAAGCAAAAAACAAAGCTAAAACAATATCCGAAAAGGTAGCCGAACTAATTGCCAATGGATCTGGCAGTGATAGCAACGATTCTTCTGATGAAGCGCCTTGCTTGGCAGACTTTGATAAAGAAGAGTACCAGCCACTGGATCCGAACCAGCAGATCACAGAAATCCGGAAAAAAAACATAAAACTGTTATCGGAGCAGAGTTCGCGATACAAGGGAAAGATAGCATCGCGCAAAGATTTTGTTTTAATTGAGAGTGAAATAAGTCAAAGTTCAGATGATGATAAGGAGCTAGAGGAAGAAGGTGAAGAGGTGGATCTGATGTCCGATGAAAAAGACGAGTTATCAGAAAGCGAAGAAGAAAGTACGAATTCTGATGTTGAGAACAGTAGTGAAGAAGAAGAAGAAGCAGAAGAAGACGAGAGCAATGACGATGACTCGGAGAAGGAGGAATCAGTTGGTGGTACTGAAATAATTAGTGAAACCAATCGCCAAGCAGAAGTGCAGAAAGGTGTCAGCGTTCAAAATCAACTTCGCGTTTGGGAAAAACTTCTAGAGGTGCGAATCAATGCTCAAAAGTTGCTCAGTAAAACGAACCAATTGCCCGCACCTGAAAACCTACAGCTAAACCGCTTGGAGGATGCAACACTACAAAGTGCTGCCGCCGAAACTGCCGCTAACACGGGCATTCTGCTTAAAACTCTACTTGAACTGCAATCAGCGCTATGCAAGCAATCTCCGGAAATGCGCGGTGCCATGAAAAACACACTTAAGCGACCGACACCTTTTTACAACGGCCCACCTCCTTCAAAACGCATTGCTGAACATCTGGACGCACATTTCACAGAGTTTCGTAGCTACCGCAATGCAGTACTGCTCAAATGGGATGATCGGACTAAACTCCTGACGCCGGGTGCGGGTTCAAAAAAGAAAATGTCGCTACAAGAAGAATTTGATGTGGTTCACAAAATTGAAAATACACTCATGCAACGCAGCGCACTACTAGAAAAGTCGCAAATTGTGAAAAGCACCACGTTGCCAAATGCGGTCGACAACGATGAACTACCGCAACGAAATGCAAATGTCTACGACGACAGCGACTTCTATCACCAGCAGTTGCGCGAGCTCATCGAATATAAGGCCAATACGTCGGCCAGCATGACCGAAGTGACCAAGCAGTTTGTTGAATTACAGAAGCTGCGACAGAAAATGAAGAAAAAGGTGGACACACGCGCTAGCAAGGGTCGCAAATTGCGGTAAGTCAGCGCATGACTTGTGATGGTGTATAAAAAAATTGGTCTTTTAAGTTTTCGATTTAATGCTTATCTTTAAACTATTGACATCGTAATGGATTTCACTCACTCATTTTCATTCAATTTTAAAGAAATAGTTTATAATTTCCATCATGGTTTAACATAATTTTTATTGGCGAATGTCCAATAATTGTTAGCTATAAAATGTTTAAAGGGCTATAAATGTGGATTTCTAAAAAACGATTGTTTCAAATGAGAGGGCAGATCAGAACCAGACCAAACGTTACTGAAATAACTAATACAAAAAATTTGAGATAAAATATTTTTTGAGTAAACAAATTATTTTTTTTAGAAATAAAATTATATTTTGATTTTGTAAATATTTTTAAATTAATTTTTCTATACAATAATTTTTTTATGTTTTAATGTTTTATTTTTTTTCTTTTCCAGCTATATAGTACACAACAAACTAATTAACTTCATGGCCCCGGATGACAAATCCACCTGGACGCTGGAGTCGCGCGATGAACTCTGCAAGTCTTTGTTTGCCGCATAGGTGCAGTTTATTTATTTTTTAACTGAAAATAAAAGTTTAACTTGAATTCGGTTTCTTTTTAATAAGTTTGAGAGAAATAAAAAATTGAGTCAGGTCGTGACGTCATGTGGATGTGTTTGGAAGATATAAGCACAGCGCTATTTGTAAAAAGTGTTATGAAAATATGAAAATTGGAAAAAGACGAAAAGTCTTTATCATGCATGCAAAAAAAGAGACGAACCAGAGAGCAACGAGAGAACACTTCGTATTATTGCCTCCCTTTCCGGTACAACAAACACAATATTGTAGAAAATTTTTTATTCAACACAGGAGCAAAAAATTACAACAACCACATGAAATGAAAAGCGTTCCCCAGTGTTGGGCTCATCTGGTCAGTGTGGCAAAAATCAAAAAAATGATCCAAGAGTGGCTTTGTACAAAATTAAATGACAAAAGTATTGCACTGAAAACTATGGGCGAGAAAAAACATTAATTTATTAATATATTTCATAGCAGTTCAACAGTTTGCTTTAGTAGTAAATTGAAAATTGTCCATATTTTGAAAATGTTATTTATTATAATAATAACAATAACTGTAAAATTATATTCTGTATTAAAGTTATATCATCAAATTACTCGGTTATATGCTTAAACTTTTTGTTATTATATTATAGTCAAAATTTGATTCAAAAAAAAAAAACCGTGCGAAAAAATGCGTTAGCATTACTTTTAAGTAAAATAAAAACGATACCAATTGTCAAAGAAAGTCATAAAAAAAGAAATTGATTACGCTGAATGTTTAATGCATTACTAGGAAATATTTTGTAAAATAAACCCATTCATATTATATACAACTTGAAGTCAAAAATAACTGCTTCTGTTTTATCGCACTGTAGGCCAATACACTAACCATCGTACCACATGCCAATATTATTTTATGTGTTATGTACTTTTTATCATTATTCATAATAAGCTGTTACCCGCGACATGCCTAATTCTGCCCACTTTATGTGAAGCATAAAATTTTCGTTTCCATAAACTGCAGTAATCACTTTTTGTTAGCGGAACCAGTGTACCAAATTTCATCATTAGAGAGCATATATTACAGAAGATATTTGTAAAGTGAGAGTGGCAGTTATCCAGTACCGCTCATCGAAATAAATATGTATTTTAGTAAAAAAATATTTTTTTTACTAAAATACATATTTTTTTATTTTGCCTTTTTGTGGTCGTAGGATATGGGCGTGACCAGATTTATGTACTTGGATATTAACAATAATTAATAATAGTTTATGAATCCACAAAAGTAAAAAATATCTTTTTATTCGCATTATAAAATTGTTATATATTGTATTTCATTAGCACATACGACTTAAATTTATTAACAGACGATAAATAAAAAAGTTCTGAGAAATAGTACAAAAAAAACACTCCTGGTTGCAAGAAAGTCTGCGATTTCGAAGTCTATTATTTTTTGCATATTTCAATGTTTTCTTCTGTTCTTATCTTTACTCTTAATAACAAATTTTTTTCTCAAAATCCATATCTTTCAGAATATAAAAAAGTTTGGTTGACGTAGTCGTTTACTTTTGTTGTAATAAATGTTTAAATAATAGATTTACAATTTCATAAAAATTCAAAAGCTTTTCAATTATTCACCACTTTTTTGTTTCTTCTGCCTTTTTTTTCGTAAAACCAACAACAAAGAGCGAGGTGTATTAAAAACCACAACTGAGTTGTCAAAGTGCCATTTTACGTTTTGTGGTCGTCTACTTTGAAATCTCGCCTATCTCTGTTTGTCATGCAAAAAAAGAGACGAAGAACGAAGTGTCCGCGGGTGTTCGTTATTGAATAAATTGGAAAATTAAAGAAATATATCATAAAAAATAATAAAAAAAAAAAATAAAACCAACCAAATAAAATAAAAAAAATCTCTAAAAAAAGAAGTATTTTGTGCAGTTCAATTCGTCGTGGTGGCCAACAATTTAAAGTGAGCAAACGAAAAAGTATCTTCAATAAGTAGAAAAAAGAGGTTGGTTGCCATCGCTAAAAAAAAACTGGTGTTAGTTAATACAATTGCGCAAAAAAATTTATAAAATCGATATTAATTCAAAGCCGCATAAAGTGAAAAGTGAAAAGTGGATTTTACAAGATTCATTTAAATTAAGTCTTGATAAAAACTGTGTCTAAAAATTTAAACAAGGGCTTTGGAAAATTTTTCACTCAAGCAGTAGAAAAAAAATTATAAACGATGGTGTAGAAAAATGTGTACACAGTGAAAAAGCAGAAAAAATACCGACACACACACACACATGCACGCACGTAGAGCACAGACACGCCAACAACAACAAAGTGAACGACGGCGACACGAAATTTGTCTCGCAAAAAAATCAAACGCAAAGCAACAAACGAGTGGATAAGAAACAGTGTTGCCAGAAAAAAATCGAAATCGTCAAAATCCATTTGAAAAATAGTAATTGTGAAGGCCAAATCGCCATTTCAATAATAAATAATAAGTTTAAAATCATATTAACATTATTCATACAAATACACACAGCTTCCCGGTACATTGATTGTGGGTATTTAGATATAGTGTATTGTTGCTCTACACCAAATTTCGCCATCATATTAATTAACCTTCCAAGTAATCACACTATATGAAACTGAAATGGTCGTAGCAATTTTTCAATCATATTTAAAGTGTGTGTGGAAAATACGGTTATTAAAAAGTGCATCTTTCATTTCTTTCCTGATTTGCGGCGGAGGAAATTACATAGATCCAACCACGCCCATTTGTGGTAAAGTCGGTTACTAAATTTCAAATTTTTTTGGTAACATGTCGAAATATATTTTCCTTAATTTCACAAATTATATATGTATAATATATATACTATGACCTGGTCGTTAAAGGCTATATGCACAAATCGGTTCAACGATTCTTGAATAACTGTCAGACAGACACACAGAGAAAAATATGTTGTATAATACTTAAGTATAGTTAACTTATAAGTATATAATAGTATCATATGAAGTATGATATGACTATACAAAAAGTTCACTTCAACAACGAATTTTTAGAATTGACAAGTAATTAAATAAAATTAAAGATATTTTTTCATAAATTAATTGATGCCAATTAACTGTTAATTTTTTTCATTAATTCACTTTGCGGATCTATATTTGTAGCAAGAAAAATAATTAATTTAGGTGATCTTGAGCAAATAAAATTCCTGTCTTCAGTAATTTTCTGCAAATCTTTAAACTTGTCGTTCATCTGACAACACTGGTGGATAATCGAAGGTAAAACATAGAACATCGCGTAAAGTGAAAAGAAATGAATTAAAAGAAGCAGTAGCAGAAAGGGAAGTTAAAGTAAAAGAAACGTAAAAAAAAGAAACAAGTGCGTGTCGTCGTTTTTCTTTCGTTGTCTTTTGTCTGCTGTGTTGCTTGCGCAAAAAAAAGAAAATTGTGTAGCGCGATAGGGAACAGTGGATTGTTTCGCCAATTTCTAAAAAAAATAATATGAAAAAAGAATTAATATTCAAAATATATTTAAATTCCTTTAGAAAAATAGCTGTGCATAAGAAATGTTCATATATATTTTGTTTACTGCGTAGGGTGACCAACTATTTTTTTTTTAATAACATGGGATAATAATGAAAACAAATGAGTTAGCAAGCCCCTTTTTAGGTGTTATGCCTCATAGTCATATACATACATACATACATACATATATACATAGTACTAAAAATATCGGCCAAGAAAACTTCAGCTACCGAACCATGTTACCCGTCTTAAAATATTAATATTGAAAAAAAAAGAAGAAATGCTGCGGCGGATTAGGTCTAGGTTTGGGTGTCATAAAAGGGGAATGACTGCTTTAAACCCTCATACCACATTTTGCAATGTATTTAAAAATGTTACAGTTAAAGATACTTATCAAAAAATTGACTTATTAGGTAAATTTCGAAAATAAAGTTATATTTTGATTTAGTTACTTATAGATTAAAGCTGAATCAATTACAGCTAATGCTGCAGTTTTATTTTTAATTTTGCACATTGATAAGAGATAAGTCTGACATATATCAAATAAAAGGTAATTGACCAAGCTTTAGTCTAACGGGAACTATGTTATGTCTTAGTTTATTTTCTTATCTGTATGTATCTTTTATGTAAAGCGGTTTTTCATCTTCTTTTTTTCTAGAAATTAACCCTTTTAGTCGAAAAATGCATCCAATACTTAAAACTTAAATATTTATGAAAATTTTGCAATTTTTTTTAAGGGAATAAAGCTCTCCTCAATACACCGCATTTGTCTAATCCACCGCAGCATTTTTACATTTTTTTTCGCTTGACAAGTAAAATCTCACTTAAATATTTTTAATTTATTGTATTTCGTTTTCGTTAGTTAAGAAAATGTTTTCTTTTTGCGCCATTTAATTTTATGTTATTTTTTTAATGTTTTATTTTACCACTTGTCAATTTTGGTCAAGTGAAATTAAGCTAGATAATGGTTTCTATCTTGTATAAATGCAACAACATTTTTAAAATAAAACTTGTAAATAGGAATTTGTTGTACATATTTAAGTATGTATAATTATCTATAGATAGTCCCAACATTTAATGCAATGTCAAATGGAAAAACATGTTTAGTATGAACTCTTTATTCTCCATCTTCACCTACATTTGTTTAAAGGTTTTCTTTACTTTTTGTTGTTGTTATTTTAAATGCTTAATTATCTAAGTTTAAGTTTTTATAATGACAATTTTCCAACTTTTATACAAATAGAATTTTTAAAAAATACAAATGAAAATACATTTTGAAAGACTACTAGGGTAGGTCACCCTATCGTTTAAACAATAACCACCTTATTCATAAATGAGTTCGTGTTAAAATACGATTTTTAACAAAAATACATTTTGGAGTTGAGGTGTAAATTTATGAACATTTTTTATTGTGGATTGTACCAATGTTATGTCATTTTACAGTTCTTAAAATAAAGTAACAAAGACTTAAATTAAAATAAGCTTAAAGTGTTGCTTCCAAAAATAAAACCAAAAACAACAAACAGTAGAAATATAAATAAAACTGAAAGATCTTCACTGGCCGCGAACGAACGCAATTGCCAGTCTGCCAACATAACTTTTGACGACCCCGTTTACTGAAATTTATCAAAATTGCTAAATCTATTTTGCAATTTTTAAAAAAGAAAAAGTCGTCTCATCAATCGAACTCTGCCAGCAACAGTAGCAGCGGTGAAGCAGGCAGTAACAAGGGGGAAAAGCAGGAGCAGCAGCCGACGTCGAGCAGCACCGACGTGCCGCCGGTCGCTTCCGCCGCCGCTAAGCTCACCGACACTTCCAAGCCGCCGCCTTTGACGACGACGTCCTCCACGCTGGACGCCGCCGCTGCCTTCTCCGCGAGCCACCAACTGCAAAAAAGCCACAAAATAACACCGCCCACGGGCCAGAACACTTCCTCCTCCGCGTCCGGAGGTGCCGCCAACGCCACCGCCGTCGATAACCCAGCCGATTCTGCCGCTGCTGCTCAAGTTTCTACAACCGCCACGTTCCGTCTCTCCTCGCTGACCGGCACCATCTCGAAAATGGGAAACAACGCGACAACCTCCTCCTCTTCCTCGTCGAATAAAAAAGTGGACGCCGCGGAAACTGTCAAGGAGTTTCTCGAGCAGGCCAAGGAGGAATTTGAGGAGAAATGGCGCCGCAATCCGACAAACACCGCCGCGTTGGAGGACTTTGAGCGCATTAAGACGCTCGGTACAGGCAGCTTCGGACGCGTAATGATCGTTCAGCACAAGCCGACAAAAGACTACTACGCCATGAAGATCCTCGATAAGCAGAAGGTAGTTAAGCTGAAGCAGGTTGAGCACACGCTCAACGAGAAACGCATCCTGCAGGCAATCCAATTTCCGTTTCTCGTTTCGCTGCGCTACCACTTTAAGGACAACTCCAATCTGTATATGGTGCTGGAGTACGTGCCCGGCGGCGAGATGTTCTCGCATCTTCGCAAAGTTGGTCGTTTTTCAGAGCCGCATTCGCGTTTCTATGCCGCGCAGATTGTGCTTGCGTTCGAGTATCTGCACTATCTGGACCTTATCTATCGCGATCTAAAGCCAGAGAATCTGCTCATCGATTCGCAAGGTTATTTGAAGGTAACCGACTTTGGATTCGCCAAGCGCGTCAAGGGTCGCACTTGGACGCTATGCGGCACGCCTGAATATCTCGCCCCCGAGATTATTCTATCTAAAGGTTACAACAAGGCGGTCGATTGGTGGGCGCTGGGCGTGCTCGTGTACGAGATGGCTGCTGGCTATCCCCCTTTCTTCGCCGATCAACCCATACAGATCTACGAGAAGATTGTCTCCGGCAAGGTACGCTTCCCGTCGCACTTTGGTTCGGATCTTAAAGACCTGCTGCGCAATCTCTTGCAGGTCGATTTGACTAAGCGCTATGGCAATCTAAAGGCGGGCGTTAACGATATTAAGAATCAGAAGTGGTTTGCCTCGACCGATTGGATCGCGATCTTCCAGAAGAAAATCGAGGCGCCGTTCATTCCGCGGTGTAAGGGTCCTGGCGATACTAGCAACTTTGATGACTACGAAGAAGAGGCGCTGCGGATTTCCAGCACCGAGAAATGTGCCAAGGAGTTTGCCGAGTTTTAAAACAATTGATCAGTGTTTTGATGTTTGGTCGTTGACTGTGCGAAAGCCTTTTTCTCCTTTTTTGCCTTTTCCTCTTTCTCATCCTTTTCCTCGTACTCTGTCTTTTATATCTTCTCATACCGTATTTACCCATCTGCGCTTGAACGGTTCGTGTCGGTTCGTTCGCTTCTTCGTATTTGTGTGTTTTTTTTTGCCGGTGTGGGATTCTGGAATAAACTCGAAAATCAGTCGTTGTTCCAGATTACATCGATGTTTTAAACAAGCAACAGCAACAATTTTAACAAATAAAGGGGAAAGGACAAGAATCCACAAACAACAATGGTGGCTTATCCCCTCTAGCACCGTAATTTCATCTGTATTTCATCCCGCCTAGAACAAAGTCTTAAAAACATCTGAAAACAAATTGCATCTTTTACGATTTTACGACTTATGCCCTTAAACCAATTCTTAAAAAAATCTACAGAACTTGATTGTGGCCAACTTTAATTTGGATTCGAGTAAACGGCTGCAACACTAATTTCAAATGTAAGTAAGCCTTTTATATTTTTTAGAAAACACAATTTCTGAATTAAAAATATTATTTATATACATTGCATTAAGAGTAAAATTTTAATTATATTCATATTTTTTTAATGCACCACTCAAATATTGGTTTTGGTCAAATGTAACGTAGAGAAGTACTCAAGATGTATACTATATATATATATATATATATATATATATATATATATATATATATATATATATATATATATATATATATATATATATATATATATATATATATATTATTCTTGTTTAGAACCAAAAACTGAGCCATGTCTCTGTCTGTCCGTCCGTCTGTCTTTAATCATTTTTTGTTAGCACGATAGCGAGAGAACCGTCAGAGATATTGAGCTGAAATTTTGTTCATCCGCCATATTATTATTATTATCTTTTAGTGTTCTGATTTTTATATATTCCATTTTTTAATGGTACTTCGTGAAGGCATGATTTTCTAAATTCTGCGCTGATTTTTGAAAATGTTGCCCGCTTTGGTGATGTCAACTAAGCCTATATAAGCATAACTACGTATATAAGTTTCCACTCGATCTGAGTATTAACGTCGCTGCGCCCCATTTGTTACAAGAACAGCTAAATTTAATTGAAACGATTTTAAAATTTTAACTTTGTTGCAAAAACTGGTTTTGTTGCGTTTGCTGACTTCAGCTTTGCAAACAAATGCAAATAGTAATTTTTTTAGTTGTTGTTTTTGTGGTTGTTTAAAATTTCATTCGGTGTCGGTGGCGGTGTTACTGTTCGCTGGAACGTTTTTAGAATTATTGATGATTTGTTGTTGTTTTTATTGTGGTAGTAGAAATAGTTGTTGTCTCGTTGAGTTTATTTGGGGCCACTGGAACAAGGCTATTTGTTTGCTTTTGCTTTTGTTGCTGCAGTATCTTATATACTAACTGCCACATAATGTGTCTACTATTTGACTTGAGTTGTTCGTGTTATTTATTTAAGGTGTTCATTAAAATGGTGAAAATTCCACTTTTTTCAGTATTAGTTTTATGTAAATTTGTTAAGGGAAAATTTAAAGAATTGCTGGTGTCCTTAAAATCGAGAACCGGTATTAACGTGGAGATGGCATGCTCCTGAAAATAAAATGCTGTTACAAAGTAAAAAATACATTTTGGCTGTTTTTTAAGGCTATTTGAAAATTTGTCTACTCTCCTGAACCATTATCGAGCTGTGAAAATAATCGCTGAAAACTGAAAATTTGTGTGTGAGCCACCCTAAAGTACATACATACTTTTTATATTTCTTTTATATTCAATACGTTCTTTTTTTTTTAGAAAATCAGTTTGACGTTGTTCAATCAATTCAATTCTTTTGGGAAAATTTTCAATATAAAATACTATCGAATGCCCGCCATGCGTAGCAATGCCACTTAAAAAAAAATGGTAGCAGAACTTCGCGGTACTTCCGTTAGTAACGGAACTTCCCGGTACTCCCGTTAGTTAGCGGAACTTCTCGGTATTCACCGTTGTAGCGATTCTGAGTTATGGCTGTAAAATTATCGGCATACAAACTTAGAAACAAAATCCCAAATTTTAAGGAGCAATATTAGCAATGTCATCAATGTCGTAATAAGTGGGCGTCGCAAATTTTGTATTTTCTGTTATTCTCCCCGGTGCATTCCGTTACATGTTTTCTATATAGCACATCAAGTTTCTGAGTAATTGGTTGTAGACGTAAAATTGATCCACCCTTTTTTTGAAAGTAGGCGTTAAATTGATCCGACCACGCCCATTTTTTAGGAAAGTTATCGACAGTGCCAATACAAACTCAGATACCAAATTTCAGATTTTTATAAGCAATATTAGCGAAATAATCGAATATTTTAATTTAGTTTTACAAATTGTGGGCGTAATACGTGGGCGTGGCACATTTTTCTTTGCCCTAAACCTAAGTTGGCGTGAGCACAACAACTCCCCAAAATTTCATCACAATCGGAGGAATGGTAAGAAAGAAAGAAAGAAGAACTCATTTTTATATACATATATAGATGAAAGCTCCAAACGATTTTTCTAGCGGAGAATACTTACACTGATTTTTATGAATTTACTAAAGTCAACTGAGGAAACAAAGTTAGAGAAAATTATAAAAATAGACAACTGGTTTTCCAATACTTCTGTATAACCGTCTACTTAATTTCTTCCAAAATTCAAATATTACACTATTTGTCATAGTAATCCAATAGTTACAACCAAAACGTTGTGCGTGACATTCACAAATAAACGCGATTACAAGCTTGTTTACAAGTACAATACCAAATGTATAAGAATAATTTAAATAGTACAAAGTTAAAACAGAACCTGAAATAATTTAGAAGAATTCTAGCAAACTAACAATGATAGTACTCAACAAATCGATTGGCATTTTCGTTAACCTAAATTTATTTGGTTTTTTTATCGTCCTTATACCTATCTATGCATTAACTAAACGTAAAACGATCTTAACTTTATTAATATAATTGGCAAATGGAAATAGCGTACGTTTCTATGAGGTTCATTTATCGACGCATTAGGTTTACGACCTGCCCACCTTTCTACGCTCCACATTTGTCCCAATTCAATTAAACTTGTTCGTGTTTACCAATGATAGTTCATTTTATCACCCATAGTTTTCCAACCCTACAAAACTACAACAAGAAAACGCCTGTTAGGTAAAGATTCAAAACTGTTAAAAAAATTGTTTACCGAAGTTTGGCATGTGATTTCGCTCCGTAAGTTCAACTTGGCAAAGTAAATTATTGGCACGCTCGCAGATGAATTCTTGTAATTTTTAAGTTTTTAACTTTTCTATTTGTTAAGTTTTACTTACTTTTGAAAACTTGGCGTTTTTCCTTGTGGGCGGCAAGTTAAATAAATGCAAATGAAAGTAGAAAAAAACATATTTAATTGATTTGTCTCGGAGGAGTCCTTGATTTTATTAGTTTGGGGAAATTAATGGGTGGCGAATTTCTTCGCGCTAAGCAAGCAAGGTAAATGCTTTTTATTGATGTCGTTGTTTTCTGTAGGCATCAAAATCGATTTTCTGTTGTATGGATTTGTATTGGTTGGTTGGTTATTTGCTTCTTAATTTTGCTCAATTCCTTTTTTGACTATTGTTTATTTGCGTTTGATTGAAATTTGTAATCGTATTTGAAATCATGTTGACTTTTTCCTTTCCATATACTCACAAACAACCTTGAAAGGTCCTTGACAGTCGTCTCTGCGTGCTGAGTGGAAGAATGTGTAAATTTGGAACATTTTGAAATATCAATAAATCTCAACGGATGAGGTTTGAAACAAACAGATTTAGACTCGGCGACATTTGTACAAAAAATATAGAATATATATTTATTCAGATATTATTTTTATTTTAACGCAAAACAAATTTTTATTCACCGGTAAAAAAATAAATACATTAACTCACACACACTTTATACAATAAAAAATAAATATCTCGTACAACAATAAGAAACTACAAATAGTCCCACAACATAACACAAAAGCCAACCTGACGGCCGGAATTATTTATGTTCATAATTAAAATGAAAAGGGGGCGAAGCGTCTAGCAAGGCTTGCTTATAGCAAGCGTTGGCTAAAAGCTCATGCCAACCATATCGCAAAGTGGCGACGGATTTTTGAATTTTACGTATTTTTTTTTCCGTTTTGGCAAGTCCTACGCAAAATATTAAAAAAAATATCATATAATCCTACAAAAGTTCTCAAAATAAACTAATTATTTTATATTTTTTCAAAATTTACACATATATATTTTTGTATACGTATGTATTTCGAAAACTGTTGTCATTGCGTGTAGGTCAAATGATATTTTCACGAATTCATACAGCATTCCAAACGAAGTTTTTGTTTAAAAATATGGAATTTCATGCAAATCAACCTTTTATTAATGCAAACAATTATCACATGAATTACCTCGATTGATTTAAGTATCTAAAAAATGCAATAGTGTGTTTAGGGTATAAAAAAAACTAGAAAAAGCTAGAGATCACTAAAAAAAGAAAGACAAATAAACGATCGGGTAGTGGTAGAATTCAAACAAGAAACTTAGTTACTTATTACAGAACAAATATATTTAAAAAAAAATTCCCATTAAAGAAATAATTTTCAATTAATCAATTATTTAACTGTTCAGGGCAAATATTGGAACAGAAATAAATTACACTTTCGGTTAATACATATTTTAAGATGTACTTTTAACTTTAATATAATTTCAATAACAAAATTAATAATAGACTGTCTTTTGTTTTTTTACAGTCAAGCTACAACAACATTATCGCCTTTGATCTGCCAACAACTTTAGAAAACGTAAAGGCTTTTGCCGAAGTCAACGCGGTTAACTTGGCGCACACAACATACGTTGACATCCGAAAAAAGCAATTTCCCGTATTTGTAGGAGCATTTTGTCGGAATTAAAGTCCCAATTTTACAGAGCCTATGAAAGTAAACAAATCTTATATGCTGAGGAAACATAAAAAACATGCATAGAAGTTCATAAGTAAAAAGTTCACGAGACTATAAAATATGTATAAAATACAAACAAAAAATAAAATTATAATAAAAAAATTATTGAAATGTGAATAGTAACGCTTTATTAATTTAAATTTATAAAAAAATCATATTTACTTCACACAACATACACAAAAAGCAATAAATAATGTAATTCTAATAATCCAATAGTAAAAAAGAAATTTGTCGAAAAGCAAAACAAAACAAAGCAAAATAAAATAAAACAAATCAAATCAAATAAATAATTTATTAACGTCAATCGAAATTATAAAGATGCGCGAACATAAAAGCAAACCATAGTAAAAAAATTAGAATAACACCAACCACCACCAATAACAAATTAATTAATTAATGCTATGAAAAACAAGCAAAACAATTCAAAAAATTAAAATTAATAAAAAACAACAAAGCAAAACAAAACAAAACTAAAGTAAATTAAAGTAAATAAGTGTCAAGTCAAGAAGAATGAGCAAAATAAAATAACATTTAAAGCAGAATAACTACAATCATGGGTTTGCCATTCTTTACATCCACCATCGTCATCAAGCACTTCACAATTATCCAGCCACATCTCTATTAAATACTTTTATCCTTCATTAGCAAAGAAGAGAAATCCCTAAAATTGAAAATTATTAAAGCGAAAATACCGTTATGCTTTAACAAAAAAATAATAATAAAGAAAATCTATTGGAAAATGTGTTTAAGCAACAATACAAAAAAAGCTGAAAAATAAAAAAATTATGCAAAATTTAATATATGTGCTGAAATGCAATTAAATGTTTTTTTTTTCATAGAATATATTAATTTTTTACGCTACTTCATATTTATATTTTAATAATTTCTGTTAATTTATTTTCTAATTATGATAATATTTTTAAGTAAAAAGCCTACAAAAATACAAACTTTTTTGTTATATCGTTAAAAATTTAAATGAATGAAAAAATTGTAAAATAAAAACCGGAAAGTAAGGTAAAAATCACTTGTTCTCTTCTCTTCTTGTTTAGTAAGATCTTTGTTGTTAATGTTTTATTTAATTTGTTACTTTACAATTATTTCACTACATCACAGCTTGTTTTCCAAAACATAATTTATTTAATATAATTTAATATTTTCGATGCAAATACACAACACCCAAATATATCAGTGCATATGTGCATAGAAGCGTACAGACAAATGTCCAGAGGGTGTTGGCCACATAAATATAAGCACATATATATGATTATATATACATATATGCACTGTGTCATTCAATATGAAAAATCATTAATATTTCGTTTTAGATTATTAAGTTGCATATAAAAAAATAATAAAGAAACAATAACAAAAAATGATTTAAGTTTAGCGAGTGAATTTAAAGTACATACATAATATAAATAATTGAAACAAACATAAAATCAAATAAAATGAACTAAAAACCCACACACTCGGAGTTTTCTTCAGTTTCTTTAGGCAATTTTGACAAACCTCCTAAAGTTAAAAGGGCAGAAATAGCAAAAAAAGATTAAGAAACTTAACAAATACATAAGAATCTTAATTTTCCAAGAACAAAAAAAAAATTACGGCGACACTCACAAAAATTCAGACAAACATCCTTATGGGATATTTGAAATGTGTTTATGCTATAAATAACTCAATACATTCAGTCAGACAGACAGACAGACAGACGGACACTGAAATTAATGGAGGGTAAAAAAAGAAATCGCTTCAACTGTGTCAAGCACACATACATAAACACGCAAGCACACACATGCACACGTATCTGCATATGTAAAAATATTTTTGGCAGGTGTTTGATATTCTCTGTTGACTCTCCGTAATTATTCGCTACAAACAGCAACAAATGTCGACTATCGAATATTTTTCGATTGTGATTATAGAAGTGGCATTTGTGGTGCTTTATTTGATTGATTTCGAATTAAAATTTTAAATCAGTCTTTAGTTTTGAATCGTATATGTTAAAAAAGTTTCTGTCTTTTTTGTGTTAAAATAAAAGTCATATCTCTGATAATGCTTTTACTTATTTGCAGTTTGCAAAAATGTTGGCAAACAATTTAAGTTATGTCTCTTGTTTTGAATGCAAACAAATGTATATCAGCGGTTTGGGAAAAGTATAATAACTCCAAAAAAATGTTTACAGTAAGGTTATTTCAATGTTGAAAAATATTATTAATGCACAGTCTAAGGGGCAAAGCGGAGGGAAGCTGCTAAAATTATGTTTCAAAACTCTGTATTATTTAAATCCATCTCACGTCTATCTACTTGTAAATGTTTAGTTTTGTGTTTTATTCTAAAATGTTGTCCCTGAGGTTGATATCCGAAGTCAGTCGAAATATTAAACGTAATGAATTATAAATACTTTAATTAAAATACTGAAAATATTGTTAAAAAATACAAACTTAAATCGCCGTCAAAATCAAATCCATCAGAAAAATATATCTTTAAAAATAAAACGCCTTTAAACTGTTCTCAAGTTTCTTTTAACAAAAGCAGGCAATTACGATGTACAAACAATGTTTATGGAGTTATCATGTTTTTCCCAAACGGAAGAGATTTATTGTATTTTTTGACTGTATGGACAATTATTTAAGTTAGTATCGATAGATAAATAAATGAATAAATAAACAGCATACATAAAAATAGTTCATGTTAGGCTTAACCCACAATTATGAAATTCCAATTCGACCCCAGCAGCTAATCGAAAAAATCAAATTTATGTAAAGAAGTGCAGGTGTAAAATTTAATTTAACCAATGAATTTAAAAAGTTTAACGAATTCTAAACCAAATACATATGTACATGTACGTTAAATCTTGAATACATGCTATTTCTAAATATGAAAAGAAATTCAAACATTATGTGAAACGTGTGAAGAAACGTAAAAAACGTAGTTTTTAAGTTTCAAGTAAATGAAAAATTTAAAAATATAATAATGTGTGAAATTTCAAATGCAATATTTTTTAATTAAAGAAGAATAGAAAAAACAAAACAAGAAACAGAAACAGAAACAGAAAAGTACTACTTAATATACATTTTTATATATACACAAAATATGGTAAAAGAAAAATTGAAAAAATTTAATAAAATTGTGCATTGTGCAATTTAGTGTTTAGCGTTTAAAACTTAGTTGTAACCGATTAAAATAAAAAATGCATCTCTCCTCTCCATTCTAGAAACCAAAACCAAAAGCAAGAACAAGAAAATACAAACACAATCCGTTAGAAATAAAAAACCGAATGAAACACAAGATAATTAATATGAATCGTTTTCAATGCGAATGCGAATGCAAAAGAATAACAAGAAAAACAAAAAATCAAGAACCAAAATTCCGGTAAGCTAAGTTCACATTCACAGTCAATCAAATCTTTCAAAGATTACTTTCAAACATAAGATCAAGTTTTAAAGATTTAATTTGGTTCAGTCGATGCGAAAGACCCAGTAGAAATATTTTTTGGCTCGCCTATGTTTTAAATTTATTCCATTTTCCATAAACAGAAAATAGCAAAATGCAATAACCTCACTATTCAAATAAATCAAATGCACTCGTAAACCATTACACATGTATTTCGCACGATATACATACACAAATATATATATTTATATATGTATATATATATATATATATATATATACTTAAAAAAATATGTATATATATTTTTAATAAAACCAAGTCAACACCAATATATGGATAAGTAGCCGTTTATTCCGTGGTTGTATCGAACAACCACGCATTCTACACTTCTTCGACACGTTAGACTACGAAGCATTTTATTTTAGTTTATTTCCGGATACTTACCCACTCAGATGAAATGAAACAGCGGTTCCTTTTACAATAAAAAAGAAATACACGTTTTGCCGAATTCCGATTAGTATTAAACGAGCCTTATTCTATTCTTTAAAAGAAAAATACTACAAGAAGAGTTTGATCCCAGATTGCACACACTTCCATGAAATGTTATTGTCCACGACCTTCAATTTTAAAGATTTTATTATTTTTCAGTCTCTTTGAAGTAATGCAATAAAATATTGAGCTTCCCGAAAACAAAAACACACAGTGGCTGATTTTATACTGTAAACAAAATATTTATTCTAAATTTGCTATTTATATATGATATTATAAAATTGCGATAAATTTTGATCAACTTTTCACAAAAGTGACTCGGTACTATTATTTTATTTACAATTAGTATTTTGTAAACAAAAATATCTCATACAGATCAACAGATATTACGATTGTTTTTTTTTTTTTTCAAAAAATGTATAAAATTCGGTCACTGTACATCATCGGCTGAAATAAAACTAACTAAGTCGGTTGTTGATTGTTGTTGTTTGAACAATATTTTCATCAGTTGTTTTACTATAGTATACAATGCGGTACCGTAAGGTGTGTACTTTGTAGCACTTTAAAAATATGTGTTTAGAATAGCAAAATATCATACCCGTACAGCTTTAGAGATGGTAAACTTAAGCATTCGTAGCTGGTTTCAATGTATGCAACTTGAAGGATTAAAGCAAATACTTGTTTGACCGGAAGCTAGGATACTGTCTTGCAACCAAACTGAATAAAGATTCCTCACGTGCATACTCGTATACATACACTTAATACATAATTCTCCAACGCGAGAAATACACAAAATTCCACTGCATCACATCCAAGACAACCCAACAAAACAAAACAAAACAAAACAAAACAAAACACAAAACAAAACACAAAACAAAGCTAACTGAAAAACTATTTGAAATTAATAAAAAAAAACTAATCATATACAATATTAACTAAAATTAAAGGTTAATTAAGGTACAAAAAAGAATTGTCGTAATAATAGTAGCAACCAAACATTAACGTGTTTCCGATATGTCAAGACATACATATATCGAAATCTATTATATATAAATTGGTATATAGTAAAATAGAAATCCCTAAAACTGTCGTATAATTTATTAGAAACTGTTTTTCTTTAATTACACAGTGCGTCAAAAGCCTATTACTTTGCCCAAATATAACATTTTCTGACACAACTATTTTAATTTGCTACGCTATACACATCGCCTCAATAAGGGTGAGGGATGCTTGGTGTATTCTTTTGATCCTAGATCTTATAGCAAAGATTGTTTTACCATTTTGTGGGCACCCAGAAAACGACAGAAAAATGAATTTATTGTCTGATTTGAAAAATCAACCGTGCGTGTACTGTGTTATTAGTCCATGCACTCGTAAAATGTTATAATTTTGTTTATTGGTTTGTTGAAGCAAACCAAACTTAAATTGAAACTTGAACCACTGTCAAAGCTTGGTAGAAAACAAATCATATAAAAGGTAGAAGTTTCTCTAAACTTAAGAAAATAAATAAATAATTTTGCAAACAAAACCAAAATAACCTAAAACAAAATTTTAAAATCTTAATTTATCATTTCACACAAAAATATAAAACACACATACAAATACACATAAATATACATGCATATAAACTTAAGTTAAATTTAATGGACAAGTCCAAGAAATATTTAAATTATCAACATGAAAAACATAGAAAAACATAAATTATTATATTAAATCCAAAAATAAATTAAAGAGACAAACAAATAAATTTATTAATAAAAATGAGCAAAAAATATTGAAAATAAAAAAAATTGGGATATTTTAATTTCGAATTTTAGATGTTTCAGCTCAGAGCAGATATTTTTAAAACATATTTAAAGGGTGAATCGAGCAAATATGCCGCCACTTGCATACCATGAGAAGGATCTCTCTCTCCCTCTCTCTCTTTCTCTCTGGAAAATATCAACGTTATATGAAATAATACTTTTGTAAGTAAACAAATAATAAATAAATATTAAAAAAGAGAACAAACAAAAAATGTTTCCACAGCAGTTGGCAGTTAATTATAAAATAGTGTTGTGAGTTGTGTGTTGTGTGTGTGTGTGTGTGTGAGAAATGCTGGGGGTGAGAGGGGGCCAAAGTTTTGTGTTAGCGTCATTTAAATTAACTCATCAAGCGACATAGCTCAACAACTACAACAACTACACTTACTTGTAGCACACACAGCCCAGCACAGCACACCACAGCGTACGGACGGATAAAATGGCGCGATAATAAATAAAAGAAATACACATAAAAGCGATGCAAATAAATAGAAAAAAGAAAACAGAAAATACACTCTGCGAAAACGTTTAAAAATAGTTTGCTTGAGCGAAATGTGCCAGCACAGTACAAACAGTGCTTCTGACTCGTATGAAGAAAACTACAATGACGTCATAATTACAATTTTCAAAACTTTTCTTTATCAACTTCTTTCGAGTTTGTATGATTTCTATCCAAAAATATTTAATCAAATAAATGACGTTTTCTTGAAACCCATCTCGTACATTAAGAACTCCAAATGATCAATATTCAAAAACAAACAAAAAATAACAACAATTTTTGTTTAAATTTTCGCTAGTTCGGAGTTCTGTGAAAGAGCGAGCGCATGGCTACATACGCATGCATATAGCCAGATCGCTGTCAAGAGTCAGAACAAAATTGAAGTAAAGTGAAATTGTTGCGTTTTAGTCGATCATTTTCGCTGGGCGTTTTTGTTTGGCTTTACGAATTTTCGGTTCAACTCGTACATCTGAAGGTGCCTACTAAGGCATCCAATCCCGGGATATTTCCGAAATTCCGGGATTGCGAGATTTTTCCGAGATTCCGTTAAAACAAAAAACAAAATTTTTTTATTTGTTTTTCATTTAAACAAAAATTAAAAAATTATGAAAAGTACATTTACTATTAAATGCATCAAATGGATTTTTCTTAATTTTAAAATTAAATAATGAAACAAATATAATAATATATGAATTTATATGAATTTCTTATAAATTCACACATCGTCGTCAAAATGCAAAAAGGCCCAAACCTAGATTTTTTCGGAACGTGTTTTTTTTATAGTTTTTGGCAGTCTGTATTTAAATACATCTCCTCACAAGTTATAGAATTAAAGCCAAAAATGACGATTTCATAGCTAATTCAAAAAAGCCAAATCTATAACTTAAAACTTCAGAAATGTTGATGAGGGCCTTTGTGCATTTATGCAGCGATATGTTTGTGGCTTTTACATAATTTAAAATTCATAATTAATACCTTTAAATAACAAACAACAAAACCAAACACACTAAAAACATTTATAATGCAAAGATACCCTGCGATTATAAATTGGGCTGCATAACACTAACACTTTGAAAAATATTTGAAAAATAGCAACAACAAAAAAATAAATTTCAAAATCCCGGAATTGAAAAAACGTCCGGGAACCCGGGATTTCGGTGCGTACTCATATACGAGTATGTATTTTGTGTGCTTGTGTGCTTGTGTATTTAACTTGATTTGATTTTGGCTCCTTCCTAGTTAATTAACACAGATTTGCTAATAACGCGATAAGAAGTAAGCAAATATAAAAATTGTAAAAAAATGAAATGCAACCATTGCAAAAACCAGATTTTCTTAGCGGCTGTTACTTATGTACATGCATGCGAACTAATACCCGGTTTTGTCCGGGTTTCATTTTGAATATAAATGTGTAAGATAATTAACAAGCGGAACTTCCCGGTACTTCTCCGTTGCAGCGTTTCTGAGTTACGGCGGAGCGCGTTAAATTGATTTAACCGCTCCAATTTTAGGTGAAATTATTGAAAGCATAGAAGATCTGAGTCAAGCACCAATTTCTTTGAATCGACTTGAGAACCAACGGTTTATTAATAATATTTAATAAATATTATTTGATTCTGTCCTAGTGTAAAATATTTGGCAAAGAGACGCGGAAATCGTGACGTGATTTTCGTTTTTTTTTTATTTAATTAAAATGTTGTTAACGCCTTCCATTGGCACGGCACCGCACCGCACCGCACCGCACTTGCCGTGCATATTTTCTGTTTTCTCTCTAAAGAAAGGGTATCTCTTTTTGTATTATTGTTTGTTGTTGTCATTGCTGTTTCTGTTGCCGTTGCTGTTCAAATAGTAGCAATTATTGTCAGACCGAATGTTATACTTGAAAACGCTTTGTTGTCTTTAATTTGATTAACAGTGATTTTTTGTGCTCTTCTTTATTGTTTTGTTATTTTGCAGTTTTTATTGGCAGACACGCGCGCTCGAATCTGCCTCCTCCACCGGTGTTAAACGCTGCCGTACTCGCTCCATGCTACGTGAAATGCGGGTGCGACTTAAGAACCATCTTACGCCTTACGCTGAGCTTTTGTTTAAACGTTTCGTAGACTGCCCCGAATAATCGCGAATATTTCGCAGAGATCTGTTAAAAACTATTAAACTTTACAACGTGTAAGAAATTGAATTTAAATACAAAAAACAACAAATTTAATTTACTTCTTACTTGCTTTTTTATACTCGTATGTTCTTATAAGTTCACATATAAAGAAATTAAGATTTTGCATTTAAATTATCAATTAATTTGTTTCTCTAGCGTGCGGTAGGTAGGCAACTCAATGAATTTTAATATCTTTTATCAATATTTTTTGTTTGTTAATTTTTCCGTAACTGTAAGTAAATTTCTTTTAACATTTATACAAGGTGGCGCAAAAGAAGTCATCCGATGTTGTTTGGCTCTTATTTTTTTTCTAAATAAAAAACTTCGATTCTGTTTTTTGATTATGTTTATTTAGACCTTTAGAATTAATTGTGTTAAGTCGAGAAGATGATATCGGATAAATGGGCGCCGTCACAATTGATTGCCATACGGGCTCGTTTTATGGCATTTTCCATCACTTCGGCGAGAGTTTCGGGCGATAAATTCTCGCATTAGTGTCGGATATTTTCCTTGAGGGCTTCCAAGGTCTCAGGCTTGTTGATGTAAACACGAGACTTCAAAAAACCCCATAAAAAGAAGTCCGGGACCGTTAAATCGGGCGATCTGGCGGGCCAGTGCAAATCGCCAAAACGCGAAATTAAGCGACCCGGAAACGCGGCCTTCAGAATGTCGGTTGTGGCTCGTGCAGTGTGTGCTGTTGCTCCGTCCTGTTGGAACCACATGTCCACCAGTCCTAATTCGTCCAGTTCGGGCAGAAAAAACTCGGTCAACATTGCCCTATAGCGCGCACCGTCCACTGTTGTCGTTTGACCCGCGGCGTTCGGCCCGATGACTCCTCCAGCGTGAACAGCGCACCACGCAGTCACTTTGAGCGGGTGTAATGGTTTCTCGTGCATCACTCGCGGATTTTCGGTTCCCCAGAAGCGATAATTTTGCTTGTTCACGTACCCGCTGAGGTGAAAATGAGCCTCATCGCTCATTATGATTTTTGCCAACACCACAGACGAATTGTTACGCAAAAAAATAGACACAATTATTCCGCGTTCTTGGGGAGTGTATCGCTCCATGGCTTATTCACTTGTATTCTGTATCTGTCTAGTCCACAAATGTCAAAACAGATTTGACATTGGCGGCCATTTGCAAAAATGAGAGCATCTTCCAATAGGGTGATTTCTTTTGCGCCACCTTGTACCTGCGTGTGTGTTTATGTGTTTGTTGCATGTCCGGCTGATAAACTAATTGCATTCCAAAGATTCATTGAAATCACGTGCACAATGCCAAACACAAATGAACATTTACATATAAATTTGTTTGTACGTCTCTCTTTGTAAACGATTACAGCTCAAGTTTTGGAGATATCGACTTCATTTTTTTTTTTTTTATATTTTTGGAAATCATAAAATTTTGATTAAAAAAATCTCTCTAACTTCAATATCTTCATACTTTGTGTAGTTAAAGTATATTTTTGATTTATTTGTTTGTTCTATTTTTTTGCTGGTGTCTCTGTCTCTGCCCATTCCTTTCGTTATCAAATTTTGGTTCGTTTTATGTTTAGCTTTGCACGTAAATTTGTAAGGTTCGTCTCTCCCCCATTGTTCGTCTTCATATTTCTGCTCTCTATGTATGTGTGGATGTGTATATTATTATTGTTGTTTTTGGTTTGTATCTCGTATTTGTTCAAGATTAGATTATAAAATTATGAGAATGTTTATCTCGTTGCTTACTTACGACGAATTTGATTGAAAATATTAATTTTACTTTGTTACGAAAATGGGTTGACAAAAACTCATAAGAGTGTTCCTCTAAATCTAATTAGGGTGATTCATGATTTACAACTTTTTAATATATATTTTTATAAATACTGTGTTTTATATAAAAACAAAAATAATATTACAGTTTTTTAATCATGATCCACCATCCAAATTTGATCATAACATTTGGCAATGTGGTCCATTTGTAATAGTCGGTAGCACCGACGATAATTTCTTACTTGTTTTAAGTTCAAATTAACAAAACAACAGCCTTCAACTTCGTCATAACATGCTAATAAGAAACAACAAACAAACAAGCAAACAAACAAACAAATCAAAATTTGAACATGAATTTTAGTTTGAGCGAATTAACTTTTCTGATTTCCTTAACGCGGTAAATGTAGGCAGCAATCGAGCTCCCCTAAGTAGGCAAACAATTATCGACTTGCAGTTAGGTTGACCAGATGTAACATGTGTTCTTAAGGGTATGTATATATACTCATACGTACATATGTACATATGTTTAAATGTACTACATATGTAACCGCACTATAAACATAAATACAATTTTTCTTTATTTTTAATACATTTTAAAGTTGGTTTACTTAAATTTTTGCATCTAAAATTTTGTATGGTCTTCCTAAACATAGTACATATGTATGTATGGATGTATTTATGTATCTGTAGGAATGTGTTTCCTGGTAGCTTGTCGCAACATCATCATAACCGGCGACGAAAAAGTAACCGTTATTTACTGACGGTTGTCGTTTATACAAAAGCAACAGTAAAAAACAGCAATAAAACAACAACATCAGCAACATTCGCTTTTCTTGCCACAATTGACGTCATATTTTTGTGACGCTCGTCGTACTACTACATACTTAGGTACCACTTGAACACACGTTTAACTTATATATGTATATAAGGTGAACATATGCACCGATTTACACGGTACAGCACCGGTTATTTGCTGCCATGTACCGCGTACCTAAACAAGTCAAAAATATCGCGTTTTAATTGCTGTACGAAATTTGTGTTGCAGTCAAGGAAAAAGGTAAAGCAAATTCTCAACGCACATATTCAACGCACATATTCGTGGAATGGAATCCCTTGAAGAGCGAAAAAGATGCGCATTTGGTACACGGCCGTTAATAACATTGCCGTAACGGAGGAACGAGTTCAAATTACAACACGATTCTACAGTATTTAGTGCATATTTATATACATATATTTATATTGTTTTTATTTCGATTCAAAAAGATGAGTTATTTATTTCAAGAAGTGGAGTTTTCAATAAAATATAAATTAAATTTGTGTACTGTAACAATTGTGTATCGATAAATATGGTCACCTTATATATACATATACTTTTATAAACAAACAAACAAACAAACAAAACGACAGCTCAACATGTTGTCTTCTTCCAATGGCAACATGCAGTTTCAACGCCGTCACCACCACGATTCACATACAGTTAGGATATTCCATCGAAAAAAAAATCGTTTATAGAATTCTTCTGGTCATGCAATTAGATAATAAAATAATAAATAGATATTAAGCAGATATTGAAAAAAAATGTGCGTCCATCCGTTCACATAAAGTTTAAAACCACTGAACATCGAAGATGTTAGAGCAATCTAGCGAATTGAAGGCAGAAATCGTCCATTTGATGAAGCCGATATAATTCCATTGTTTGTGCATTTACTTGTATGTTTGCTTTAGAATACTCATTCTAAATAACAATGAAAGCTGCAACAAATTCTGCAATAAGACTTCGAATTCCCCTCGTCCTTCATCATAAAAGTTTATACTATAAGCAAGTTTCTGAAATAATATTCCCTGGGTTTGTGCTTGCGTGCTGTGCATGCGTCTAACGAACGTGACGCGCTCATCGAATTGGGTTTGTACGAACCGGACAGGCAGAGCTTTTAATGCTTACGCTGTCATTTAAAGATTCAATATGTACAATTTTTTAACGTTTTTATTGTAAGTGGACGTTATTTTCAGCCGATGTTGTCTATTTCTAAGGAGCTCATATAATAAATTATAGATCTACAATATTTCTCTTAAACTAGTGCTGTAATCGCTTGGACAGACAGACATTCGGATTAGCATCGTTAAAACGGTGAAATTGTTGTTTCTTAGAACTAAGCCTTCGAATAGAAGCTCACATACCAAATTTCGATAGCTCGATAGCTCTTAAACTACGGCTGTAATCGCTGGGACGGACAGATAGACGGACGGGCGGACATCGTTACATCGACTCAGAATCTGACGCTGATCATTTATATATATTTTGTTATACCAACCAAGCCTCCTTCTAGGCGTTACAAATGGAAGAACAACTCAATAAAAACGTATTCGTGCACTACAGAAAAAGATGCTCTTTGAACTTTGTTGTTTTACAAATAAAAATATAATGAAATTAAAGTTATTTTATGCCCCTGAATAAAAAAAATCGAAAATAAAGCTTCGTGGTTTTGCATATAACATATGTATGTATGTATGTATGTATGTATGTATGTATGTATGTATGTATGTATGTATGTATGTATGTATGTATGTATGTATGTATGTATGTATGTATGTATGTATGTATGTATGTCTTCGATCAATTGCCTATTTATGTTTGCACGATGATAATTACTAAGCTGATAATGATGTTGTCGTCTTTGCTGCTACTGTTATTGTTGTTGCTGTTGTTGTTGCTAACGACTACACGGGCAAGGACATTGAGGACGCGCAAGTATACTTACCGAAGCACACATACACACAATTTTTACAATACACGCACGCGCTATTTTTCGTACCTAACACTCCGAACATTTTAATAGGACCCGAAGCACAAAAAGATGTTTATAAACACATAAATTTTTTTTAAATTGGTTTGCATAAAATTAAAAAAAACATTTGAGAATCATGAATGAGCATAAACAAATACAAAAAGGATGATTTTTAAAAAGAAAATTATTAAAATAAATCGAATTTGTTAGTTTATTTCGTAATATTTTTTTAATGTTTTGAAAAAAAATTTAAATTTATATATGAACGGCGACACGTTCCATCCAAAATTTATAAAAGGTCTTTGATTTAGCACCGCTCTTGATTAAAGTTTCGGAAAGTTGTAAAAAAATAAAATTTATCGTGACGGAAAAACTGGAATCACGTAAAATTACGTACAACAAAAATTCACTTAAGCCCATTCACGGATATTTCGAAATTTTTTCTTCAAATTTTTCACGATCACTCCGTGTCACGTTGTGTTACACCGCGACACGCGCCCATCACTACTTTCAAGACACAAGAAAACAAACACAGTCAAATTATTAAAACTAATCATTGAGGCGGAAATTGTTGCTGCCGGCACTGGCAGTTGCTCGTACGACAGCCACACAGGTTCATTCTGCTCTGCGGCAGCTATTTTTAAATGACCCAATTTCATGCATGAACTATTTCTAAAAGAACATTTTTGTATCTGAATATATTTTGGCTTTGGTCTTTGTTCACAACGATATGGATATGAGCATGAAAGGATATGCGCAACAAGGTGTGTTGGCGTGTGCTATTGTCCTCTTTTCTTTCATTCCTTTGTCCCTGCCTGCACTCGTTGTGCAGTTATAGTTCGCGATTCGCTTTTAAATTGAAAAACAACACATAAATCTGTTTGCTTAGCAATGCTTTAAACATTGTATGTAGATTTAAAACGCTCTTAATTTCAAATGAACCGCTTCAGTTAAAATATAATATAGGATGCCGATTCAATTAAAATTTTTAGATTTTGGTTTATTTTTAAGCTATGTCGATTGCCGCAGTAATTTTCTTTAATTTAAGTTAAATAAAGTTATAGAAAACAAGCTTATACAATATAAAAGACCTTATTTTGCATAAATCTCTTTGAGTCACACAAATGTGAAAGTCAATATCTAATATGAATGAGGCGCATTTTAAACAATTGAAATGACCGACTGCATTTTCCTACATGTTTAATTTTTGTTGTCGTTTCCTATTACAAAGAAAATTTAACAAATCATTGAGCAATAATTAATTTGGTGTGAATATTTATTTTTCATGCTGAAACATTTCATTGTTTTCTATTACGGTGGGTTGCGTCGACTCGATAAACCATAAACCATAGGGGACGGTTTTTATATTGAAATATCGACAATACAAAAGCAAAAATAGCTAAGTTTTCCCATTTTGTAGAGTGTCATCAAGTGAAGTTGTAAACATAATCAGCTTCAAGGAAGGTTCGTCAAATTATTTTTTTTCAATGCGTACATTCCTTCACCTCTACATATACATACAGACAGACGTGTTATTACATAATGTATGTATTTACCACTACAGATAAAATTCGAAAATACCAAAATAGCAATATGACAAATTTAATTTCTATATAACGATTTGTTAATTAATTTTCTTTCAATCCTTTTTAAATACTCAATTGCATTTTCCAATTTATATACTTGTATTAGATTTGAGCTTGTTCAAAACTTAAAACAACTTTTCAACAATTTATTATCAAAGGCGATTTATTACAGTCAGTGAAATTCCGTCTTCGCGGGATAGATAGAGAACATACAATATTTATGACAGCTATCCAACGTTTGCTCGTATTCGCTATTTTTGTGAGGGTGCCTTTAATGCACACGATAAATTTCAACGCACGAACGCATCCGATTCAAGTGCACATACGAATTATTGGTGGCAGCCACTGTAGATAAGTGAACGATTTTATTCATGGTTTTATGTTTCACTTGATCAGGCCTCTACAACTTAAAATATGTTTGCCATTTCAAAGGTGACAGCTACTCGCAACTTTTTAAACGTTTTCAAATAATTTAAACCTGATAATCGATAGGTTAGTTAAAATAATGAAGTAAGCCGGTTATTCTTTCATGTGCTCCGAAAGTTAAATGAGCACCTATATAGAAATAAGTGTTAAATTGTTACAAGTTCTGAAAGGAGTTTGTAAGCTTTATTGCTTTGCTTTTTTGGTTTGTGTCTTTGATGATATTTTCGTAACGCAGGCAGAAAACTCACCACAACTTAAAGCTTGCACATTCAGGAAAGTTCAGAAAGGCTTTAATGTATGAAAATGTCATTTGTACTTTAATAACATAATAAAAAAATTATAAGGTATTACAAACAGACAGATTATTAGATAAATTGATAATTTAAAAAATGATTTTACGTGCTACTAATAATCTTTGAATTCAGTCAAGCTTCCATTTCATCGTCTTCGTCCTCCCAGTCCCAGTCGCTGAATTCAATATCCTAAAAAAAACGATAGTAGTTTTGTTAATAATATTACATAAAATAAGAAGAAACAAAAATCAAATGTACACGTTTTTTTAGTACTAACATAATCATCCAAGTCGGTCTGCTCCTCGGGATAACTACTTGGTGAACAAGCAATATATGCCACACCCGTATTATGACCGGAGCACTCGCACGTTTGATTCGAGTTAGGCACGGCTGTATGGGCCACGCGCTTGGCAAATATGGTAGCAAATCGCTTAATAGGATATTTGCGTTCCGGCATTAATTTTCGCGCACTAAATACGGAACCGTTCGTTTCCAGTGCTAAAGGCGTACAAATGCCTAAGTTTGTTTTTGGTATGCGTAATTGTTTGCGCGTTTCCGCATCACCCTCGGGGAACCTCTTCGAATAGACCAGATCTCGATCCATTCCGAAGAAGTGACGCAATTTGCGGGTTTTCTCAAAGTCAAATTCCGTATCGGCCAAAATGTGAAGGTTGACGCCCTCTTCAAGCATGTACTGCAATATAGAGGTGTAGTCGAAACGCATGTGACGTGCGGCACAGTCACTACACGCAAGCAGAATAAAAGTCTTCGAGACGCCTGCACGGAAATTTAAGCGTGAAGCGGCAGAAATGGCTTGCAGAATGTCATTGCTAGTGCCGTTGGATGTCTCTATGTGCTCAAAGTATTTCTGTAGTTTTTGTAAATCGCTGGTAAAGACGCGATTTTCGTGAATAATGCTGCGGGGTTTGTCAAACGGTGCATTTCCACCAAAAGCCACAACGGTATAGCTACATAACAAGATACAATATTAACATTGACTGATTGATTGATTTAATTGATGAATACAAAATATAACTATTAACTTGATGAGCTTTAATTTACCGATTGTTTGTAATCTTGTTTTCTTGCAATTGTTCTTCAATCGTCGTTACCACGGACATGATGTTTTTGTTTTCGGTAAGGTTTGCATTGCACGGCTTTGCTTCAATAATGAATACTACGTCACTGCTGCGTGGTACATCATTGCCGTTGAGATCAACAAAAGTACCCTCTTGAATGTAGGAACCGTTTAAAAGTTGACAGCTGATTAAACGAAAATGCCATTAAGTAAAAAATTATATTCTTGTCAAACATAGCTTAATAAATAAAATAAAATAAAAGACAGGTATCACTTACAAAACACACTGATCAGGGACCCGCAATGGAATTTTTGCCGTGATGCATGCTTCAATGTAGGCTAAAGCAGCGGTGCAAGCACCTTTGACAGCTGGATGACCTTGGCGTATTGGATTTGAATTGCCGCCCAAATCCAAGCACATTTCGTAAAAGGGAGCGATACTTACGGTATCGGCACAAGCAGATAACATGCCCGATTTAAAGAAACTGTTGCACACAGTAGTGACTCGTTCGGATACTTCCACTGATTGCGTAACAGGCATTTGCTTTTGCTTACATGTCTGCACGCTCCACGAATCTGTGAATTCTTCGGGGTCATTGGCAATGAAGTTCTTGGAAGTCATATACTCATCAAAATGTTCATTGTTCATGGTACCCAAGAGTCCTGCAGTATGCCCGAAATACCAACCGCTTACTTCGAACCAGCACAAATCGAATTGGACATTGCAGTTAAGACTGAATTCGGTATCCGAATGAATAGAAAGCACATCCAGTTCGCGATGAATAGTCACGTGTCCTAGTTGAAGTGGCAACATTGGTGCTGCATTCCCATTAATGTTTAAACTCTGAAAATCAACCGAAAGATAAAGTTTTATACATTTTTTTTATATATGTTTAAAAAATTACACTATGAAAGATTTTTCGAGATCGGACGTTGTAGCATATTAAATCCGAAAAAAAATAAAGGGGACGTGCCACACATTTTATGTGTCCAAGAGCTCTTTAATTTGCTTGTATTGCTCAGGAGCAAAACAATCACTTAACAATTGTGCGAGAAATAATTTTTGAAAAACTTACATCATTTCCGAGATCTATTTGTAGTAGATGACCATTTGCTACAAAACTAAGTTTCCTTGTAGAAACGACATCGTTGTTTGAAATACTTGTCTGTAATTAAAAAAAAAATGTTATGATAAACATTTGAAATAGACACTTCACTTACCGAAGGCTCCAACATTAAAGTGAAATTTTTTTGGAAGAAATCATGCGCCAGCAGGTAAAAACACTGTGAATTTCGCTGGTGTCCTGACATTTCCTCAAATCTTAAGTTTAGGCCAACAAAGCGTTTGTCAAATGTCATATAATGTCTCGAATCAATTAAAAGTGCACGTGCTATTAATACAATATAAAAAAAAGTAAAAAATATATATTTTTTTAAGAAAACAAACTCACAATAGTATGGTGGCAGCCAGGTTTTGGGATCAAGATGCGTTCGCAGATTGTAAACGTAACGCAGGACAGATGAATTGGTTGTCGAGAACAAATGTTGTGCCTTTGCGAGGAATTTGTATTCAGGTATCTCTTCAAATTTAGGTGTTTCATTAAACGCATGCCATGACATCGGCAGCTTTTGTTCTAAATCCAAAACACCAACTTCCGGATCAAATACAAATTTAGTTTTTGCTTCCCGATACATATCGGCCGTTTCTAATGCATTCATCGCGTAATTTCGGAACTTGTTACGCAGCAATGCATACAATTGATGTAAACGCTCCTCGAACTGCAGTTCCTGAGCAATCCACTCCAGTTTGGCGACAATTTCATTATACTTTTTTAGGACAATATCTACCTGCTCAATTTTTTGCAATTCTTTCAATTCATCCCAAATTTCAGTTAACACCTCATTTAATTCTGCTCCAAATGGCACCAGCTTAAAATATTTTTCTTTGAGGAAATTCCAAGCAATCATTGAGTATTTTTTGATATTGGTTATGGCATCGTGAGACTTGATGTCCTTGTATAAACGATCAACGTCTTGTGTAAAACTTGAGACTTTGTTAAAATACGGCGACTCGGCTAGTTCATTAGTTCGTTTGTATATGAAATCAAACACTTCTTTACTGAGATCCCATGCCGTTGATTCAATGTAACTCATGAATTTAAATATATGAGGTTCGATGCGTTTGAGTACACTTTTCCAATAGTTTGACATCATGTTCAAAAATTTGTTCCATAAATTTTCTACATATTTAATAAAGGATATGTGCAGATCCTTAACAAATTTGTCATACTTTTCCACTCCTTTTTCCATAAGATTTGATATGTAATGTAACGAATCGCCATGGAAAAAACGACTTATAGCATCCAGCACATTATTGTAAGTGATCTTAATAGTCTCAATTAGCCATATAATGCTATTGCGTAATGCTTTGCCGGAATCACCCATCGCTTGCCAAATCTCAGTAAATATTTTTGGTAGTGATTCAATGTGGTCCCGTATGGCCAACTCATCAAGTATAGTGAGTGTGAAGTTGATCACCGTTTTTATATAAAAATCGTTTGCTTCGTATGATTGATTTACAAATAAACGTAAATCTTCCAAATCCTCCTCGAGCACACTTAATTCTCCAATGTCGTTTAAGAATTCTTGATTATAGTCTTTCGCCTTATCCCACACAATGCCAACGGCTTCAACAGATTCGCTGTAAAGCGACTTTATCCAAAAATCGATACCATCAGAAAGGGAATTGTAAATTGACGTTCCAATTACGTGAACTTTATCTTTAAATTCATCCTTTATCTTTGGCCTCCAATGGAAACGTCCCGTTATGAGACGTGAGTGATTCATTTTTAAATATGACGTAACATCGATTATACGAATCTCCTCATAATTGCGCCATATGTCTAAGTAGCCACTACGTGAATCGGGAATATAACCGACCATTTGTAAGTTTTGGCTGGCGTCCTCAGTTAAATTGACTTCCATTCGCGTAAACTTTTTATCTACATCAACATAAATATATCCAGTGTTATTTGTGTCCATGGAATCCCAGATAGTAGCATTAAGACCGTAAATCGGATAGTGCACATTTGGAATAGCCCAAAACCGAACAGATCGATAGGGTGAATTTCGCTAAAGTTTGGAGATTAAAATGGGATTACAAATTTTGTTACCTATAACTTTACGTAATGCACAATACAAAATTTGTAAATGAAAATAATGTAAGAAAAATTCAGCGACAAAGTTAAATTTAATAACTAATCAATAATCCTTCGCTCTACTTTAATAAAACAGTGTACAAAAACCATATACTCGTATGAACTGACTTGCATGAATATTTCGTTATTTTTTACATTTTGTATTTCTTTGTTTTTAAATTCTAAAATTTTGTGAATGAGTTTGAAGCTTATCTAAAAACAACAACAATACTTACCATGTATTCAATTTCCTTTTTATTTAAATCAAGTAAAGCTAAAAACACGCCACGTTTCTCAGGGAAGTAGTCACGTTTATAATAAGCATGTGATTCAGTTTTATAGTAAGATGGCCTGGCAGCGGCTGTTCCGTTAAATTGTACATCGATTTCTGAAGCTTCATGGTGAGCAAACATGGCAAATGAGTAATTGGTGTATCCTAATTCCTGGTATAAATCTTTTAAAGATGCGCCCAACTTAATTAAATGCTGCGGATTATCTGAATAGTCAATAACAATGTTTGCTTTAAGCAGCTCAACGAGGCCACGATAATATGTGCCCTTCAAAGTAACATCTTTTTCCAAAAACGGATGTGCGAGTGTAAGTATGACAGTTTGATGATCTCGGTCTCCACGATTTAATGGCTCCGTTTGCCAGGAAACTCCAGTGCGGACTACTTTCTTTTGGTCCGTTATAGAATCGCTGGTCCATTTAAAGGCTATGTCTGAATCGAACTTGTCATCAGTCATATAATACCACCCTTCCGTAGATAACAATCGTTTTGGATAGAATAATTCGATGACGAAATTCTGTGACTCGTTTCCAGCCTGAAATAAATTTAAATTTTATTTTGATGGAAAAATATTAACAAAACAAAAATGTTTTCCTCCAATAAAACATACCCGGCTGAAGTTGCCCAATTCAATATTGTAGCCAATCCATGCTGTTTTTGACAACTCAAGTTTACTGTTCTGCCTAATGACATTAGAATTTACTTCTTCGTAATTAGTTGTCAAAATGACTGTTCTATTCGGGTGTATGGCAACAATTTTGAATTCCTGCCTGTTAAAAGTTGCACGAGTATGCAGTTCTCCAGTCAAATTAAAATTATCTGTATTACGCAACTCGAATACTTCAACATGTTTTATGTCCAGAACACCATCCAATTTGCTTCTATCCTTTGTATTAACATAGTGTATACCTAAAGGTTTCATGTCATTTTCCAGAGAAATATCGGTTGTTTCCAAGTACAACGGATGTTTATTTTCTTCAACACGTTTATAAAGTCCATTAAGAATTTGCTTTTCATTATATATCACTTTTACGTGCCCATTGTCCACATTTTCTCGCTCTTTGAGGCCATATTCAATATCGGCGCGATGGCGACTAGCAAGCGGCACTTCCAGTTCAATATTACCTTGTAAGTCGTGGTCCACATTTTGGCTACCGTAGGTGCTTTGTAATTTAAAATAAGCCGAATCGGAAGGCCAATCAACGCGACAATATCGATAGGTGTTACTACTAAAAGAAATTACATTAAAATTAAAACTTGTAGTAAATACAGAGAGTAAATAAAGATACGGGGAGAAATTTTACTTGTTAGTGCTAAAGTTGAAATCGGCCTTGAACCAAGTTACATTTAAGAATGGCGTAGTACTGTTGACATATCCATGCATATTAGAAAGTGTTTTGAAAGAAATGTCCAAATCGGCAATTCGACGTGACGCAGGATAATCAATAGCGCATCTTTAATTAAATCATAAAATAAAATAAAAGTAAATATATATTTTTGTATGTGCATTTGTTTGTTTACTTACAACAAGTTATGATATTCGTTTTCTATTAAATCATAGTTTCCATTTAGATAGAATGTGTTTTCATTTTTATACAGTGGTGTTATCAACTTGGCATAGAATTCGCGCCTTACTTCTGGCTTTCTCAACATTTGAAAATCGCCTTCGACTACAGAAATGTTATTTTCAATTCCCCATTCAATGTGGCCTAGTCCTTGTAAATCGGTAACATTTCTGTACGACAATCGAGACAAGAATGTTTGCTTTGCATCCTGCGAGTGATATTTTCCTTCCAAAAATACATTTGGTTGTCCATGATGATTTATTAAATTTCCACGGTACCGTGCACCTAAATGATGTACGTCACCTATTGGAGCAGGCAGCTGTGATATCATGTCGAACTGGAAGTCATCCGTTGAACGATATTTTACGGTCCCGTTAACTTCTAAGTTCCATTGGGAGTCAACATTCAGTTTACCACCCACCAGTAAACGTTGAAAGCTTTTATTTGGATTCAAATATTTCGTACTCGCGTACACGATTCTTGGACTTGCATTAGGACGTTCTATGGAACTTTCAAGTATGAGCTGCATGTCTTGCCCCAAAATCCAAGACCACGTACAACTACCTCGTCCAATATTTTCTCCGATATGATATTCGCCTTCTACTTTGCCACCGTTTTTTCGCAGGCCAACATCAGAGCGTAGGCGTACAGATTCAATGCCCAACCGCTTCCATGGTGTGTTCAATGATAGCTCTCCAATCATGCGGCCCCTTTCTTCTTGTGGTTCTAATTTACCGTATATACTTATGCGTGATAATTCGGGTTCTGTGGATTGGACCAAAACGGAAAAGTCAACTCCAGTTTCGTCGCTAATTCCATATCCGCCCGATATTTGACACATTTTACCATCTTCTATGGCGCTAAATTGAAAATTCATGCCCTTTTGACTACCTTCGGCTTCAGTTATACTTAGCTCAATGACGCCATCGCGTCCACCAGCTTTTGGTTGTACACGTAATCGTGTATCTGCCGGATAGTTGTTAACTAATTTAATAATGCCGTTTAAAGTGTAAGTAGCCATATTACGATACAAGTGTCCAGAAACGGAATACTCAGCAGGATTAGTAGGTGACCGAATTAACGATCCATGCATTGATATGTTTCTAAAATTATTTATGGGTGTCCAAATTTCGACATTAAATATGTCCTTCTTTTTGCTTGACCGAGTTCCATAATCAATGCGATAACCATCTCGACCAACGAATCCAATATCAAAATTTAACTGAGGATTTGGACCTTTAGTTAATAATATAGATGTTTCAGCAAATTTTAATGGAAGCATTGTAGTTTTAATTTTTCCATTGGCATTGATTATATTGGAAGGATCGTTATGCCAATCAGATTCAATTTGAAGCTAAATACAATAAACATAAATTAGGTTTTTATTAAAATAAATGGTTGGAAAATTGTATTACCCTGTTAATTGTGCCGTTGTCTATCACTTCGAATTGAATTTCAATTGAGTTATCAATTTCCGAAAAATCTTTTTTGAAAAAAGCCCTGCAGGCGTAATGTGGAATAATATTGGTGTTCAATAAAATCCCTACCGATGTTTCTAGAAAATTCTCATCTGTCTAATAAAATAATGTTTTAAATAAAAATAGATTTGATATGTTAAGTAAACTATTGTAGTATACATATAAGAACATACCTCTACTGAAGCTGCAAATGATAAAAATGTGTATACTGTCTTCGAAGATATATTGCCTCTGACGATATTATCTTCTAGTTCCAGCTTGCCAACAATATATATGTCATCGAGGAGCTCATAAGGCGTTTTCAGATTTAATAATACAATATGCTCCCTGGGCTTTAAAGTATCAATTGTTTTTGTGTAGTTTACTTCAAAACCAACTTCTTTAGATTGCTCTTCACCATTTATCACAATAAACTGTATTTTTTCATAAAAAAAGTTGTAGTCTAAATCCATGTGATATTCAACAACGGATTTAATTTCTTTAGCAGTAGGAAATGGAGTATTCAGATTTAGAACATTTAAAACATTTATATAGTCGGGGAAGTATAAACGGTCCTTCAAATCTACACGCCCCTGGGGCAGTTGCAAATTTCCAACAACTAAATAGAAATCCATTATTTCTTGAACGTCGACTACGCCTTTAATAGTGGGCCACACCAAAGTGTCTAGCTCAAAGTCGACAAAGTAGGAGAAGAACTCATCGTAGTCAACTTCATTTAAGTCGTAGTCTTCAGTATTTTCCATTTTTGGCGGTTGAAAATCATCATCATATAAAATTTCCAACTCGATTTTGTTTCCACCCAGAGATGTCAGCAGTTTCGATTTAGGGTGTCCATTTATCCGGGCACCTAACTTGTAGTGGGATAATTTGCCATGTAGATCCAATATGAATATGTCTTTTATAACAAGTTTTGCAATGAATCCGTTTTCTTCAAACCCTTTTAATGGCGTAAAGACCCGGTACGAATACTCGAAATCGGTTGTGTTTTGCATTCGCCAAACACCGGTAAATCCCAGTGTTGCATTGTTCCACATTCCTCTCAAGTCTACAGTGTCTGAAATAATTTTGGCAAATAGTGCGGCCTGCTGAAAACTTTCAATCGGTGTGGCAACGCTCAATTTTACATTAAAGTTCGTTAGTGATCTAATGTCACAGAGCACTTCTGCACCTAATGCGGCAGTTGGTGCGCGAACTTCAGCAACTGCATGACGTTTATTTTCGTTAAGACCAAATCTGGCATTAATCGTGCGGAATTTTTCTAAAGGTGTTGTAATATTAATAGTCAACATATTGTCTGTAAACTTCTTTACATATCCGTCCATTGCCAGCGTAAATTCACGGATGTCAAAATTCAATGAAGCAGCGCCACTAAGGTCTCGTTGGTCGCTAAGACTAAATTTCGCTGCCAAACCTCCTTTTCGATATCCATCAAATGGTGTAATCATTAAAAGAGTCCCCGAAATATTTTGCATTTTTTTATTGTGAAACAGTTCCCAATTAGATTTGATGCTGTATACATTTAAAGAGTCATTGGTGCCGCTATAGCGTAAATGCAAATCGGTATCAAATTTCTTAAGGTCTTGCCAATGTTTCACTTTAACACTTATGGTAGGAATATCCTTTATGGTACTGTTAATACCAAAACGGACATCAAAACTAACAACAGGGTCGACGATACTGTAGTCACTTTTGTAGCCAAGTTCTAAGCTTTGATTATCAGCCCATAAAAATGACGAGTTGGCTAGAATAAGATTGTCAACATTATAAACGCCTGCCTTCAGACTGTTTTTCTGCCAGCCATCAAATGGTGTCATAAGATCGGCGAACACCCAGTTGTTCAAATTCTTTCCAGGCGTGATACCAACATTATAGGTAAAAACAATAATCTCATTAACACTCCATGATGCTCTAGCTGTGCCATAATACGTTGGGCCGCCGGTATAAGTATCAAAGCCGCAACTAATTGTGCGATCAGGATATGTAACCATTACGTTGCCATCATATTTTTTATCTTGTGGATTATTGTATTCTGCTAGCAAACCTAGACGCTGCGAAGGATCGCGATTTGCATCCCATTTCAATTCCAGTGATACTTCTTTTCTCTTATCTATCACGAGAACCCCAACTTTTACATGAATATCACGTAACCTTAAAAAATTTTCTTTAAACTAAATTCATAGTATAAATTGTCACGTACTTACTTGTCAACATGTACTTCAACTTGCAACAACTTCGGCTGCTCTGATAATAATTTCGCATTAATCCAGTAATCCTTCTCTTTGACTTTTAATCGTATTTCAGTATTGCTATTTTTGTTATCTGAATTAGCAACATATTGTAAAGTCAATCCATAAGGGTCTTTTCCATATTTGGTTTGAATATCGGCAAAAATAAGTAACTGATTACGTCTGTAAATTACATTTAGGGAGGTCACGTCAAAAGAAGGACTTTCGATGAACAGTTTAAGATGATGCAAAGCTTGTACCCGTGAACTTCTGTCCTTATAATTTCCCTTGATCGAAATCGCGTGCCCAGTAAACCATGATCCATTTAAATATATCTGTAGGATGATATAAATATAAGATTATTTCCAATTTAGTAAATTGAAAAATTTTAAATACCATATAATCCTTTGTGGCTTTTTCAGTTAATTTAAGGCGCGCAGTAGTTGAGTTGAATTCTGGTATTGTAATATTCATATAAGCATCGATTGCAAAGAGGCTTCGCCGTGGCAAATGCACCGAAAATAATCCAGTAGCTTCTTTCCCCGGAGCATATCGCAAACCAATAACAACGTTATGTTCGGTGCCGTTTTTGTTTCGTTCTTCGTGTCTAAATTAATGGTAACAATGTATAAGTAATATTCAGAGAAATATTTAACTTAAAATTTTATACTAACTTGACCAGAATTCGGTAATCGACCTTTGATTTTGGCACTTTAATTTCAAAACTAGCGCGTGTTCTTGATCCTTCCCATACTGGCTCTTCAGAATAGGAACGTGCGAATACTAATCGCATAGAACTAGTATAATTTGGGTCCACAAAATTAGGTGCATTATTGTATGTTAATATTCCCTCAGTATGTCCTTGCAGACTTAACCATGTTCCGTTGGATGCAAAATTGAGCTTTGGATAGGCTGAGGTTTTTAGTTTAACACTTCCACGATATTCAGTTTTGGATTTGTCACCAGTGTTGACAAGTTTACCCTCAAAATTAATTGTCTCAATTTGGTTAGCTTGAAACTAAAATAATATAATCAATATAATATTAGAACAGAAATTTAATTAAAAAATGGATATTTCTTTGAACAAACCCTGTAGTTGACGGTCATATTAGTTGACGATGTAATTTCACTCTGTACAATATTACCACGAACCAGCGCTTGTAACTTCCTTGTTTCAAAAGACAAATCTATGTCGTTTTGTATAATTCCGTTCTTTTCGTTTATTCGAATTGTCCCTACAACACCTGTAATATTCACACCATTTATGGCCAAGAGCAGTCTGGGTTTATAAACCCATGCAGTTCGGTCTTGCCAACGCTTGAGTTCCATATTTAAGTCCAAACTTCGGTTCCCATTCGTATCCAGAAACACGTCCAGTTTGCGGTTGTCGGGATTTCCGATATAATTACAACCAGCAGCAGCCTTGCTTTCTCCGTTTACAAACGCCACAGAAGCATTGAATGCATCTGCCAATGTTGTAACATTTGTCACTAAAAGGCGTTTAACTGCAGATCCGGGCGTGTGGAAAATAAACGACCAATTGGAATTATTCTGGATTTGATCCCACTTATATTGAAATAAAAAACTTTTTGCTGAGGGGTCAGATTTGGTCAATATGATACTGAAATTTAGTGGGCCACTTAATAACAACCCCGGATAAATAACATCAGTGGCATTGCTCAGGTCTGGAACACTAAAGTAAGAACACATTTTTAGTCCAATTGCGTTATCCAACACTGGCCATGTGCATGTATTATTTTCACGACGATTTTCTATACCGGTTTGGGGTAAGTCTTTACTGTCTTTTATTACCAGTAGTTCAGAGCGAGCACTAAAAATTTCATTTGTTTCTTGAGGTAAATTAAACGAAAAGGAGACTAAATTTTTGCCACGTACTTTTAACTTGGCTTCGATTTCCGAGTTGGAATACAAGTTACTTTTTACTTTAATCCCGCTGTTGACGTAGAACATATCTGTCTGCATTGTGGTTATAACATCAACAGATACCGAAGGCTTAAACCTACCCTCCACATCAAAATGCCAATCGGATATGGGTTCTATTCGCTCTAAATTGCCAGAAATACGGAGATCCACAGACGAAGCACCAAACGCATTTATTGATAATGGCAGCCCAATGGCCAGTGGAACATTATATGAAGCGTCCAAAAAGACGCGAGATTTGGTGTAGGTGACTTCCTTTCCTGATAATATTTTTGAAGCTTGATAAAACGGATCGAACTCTTTAGATAAAGCCAATATTTCAAGCATTCCCTCCAATGAGTAGTATCGCAAATCATTGCCGAAAATACGTAAACCAATCTGCGCACGCGGGTTATTGTAATCATACTTTAGTTTATAGCCGAAACTATCAACATCTCTGTGCAGAGCTTTCTTTTCGTCATCAGACGAAGTTGTTGATCGTTTATCTCGATAATTATTTTCTTCGAATTCATAATCATATTCTTCGTCTTCTTCCTTGTCATTGCTTTCTACAACTTCTCCCATTGCACCACGTTTAAGGCGCAGATTATCGATATTGAGCAAGTTATCCAAAGTATCTGTGGATAATATATTTAATTAGATTTGAAATATATTAGGTATTAAGTTGTATATGTACTATGTACCATCGTCTTCAGAACTTTCATTTCCAAGCCACCTGTTTAAGAAAGACAACTTTTTTCGAAACACTTCGCGGTTTAGAGGTCCATTTGGTCCAAAAATGGACGCAATTAGTTCTTCAAAACCTTCAGCTCTGGCTGAAAACTCAAAAAAATTCACAGATTGTCCAAAGAGGTCCGCTGTGAAATTAACTGTTGTCATTCTCGGAAGGTATGAATCGGTGCCAAAAATTAAGTTTACATCTGTTGTGCTGCCTGTTTTTATAAAATAATAATAAATACGAGTATTTGTTTATTTGTCTTAATTTTACTTACCAAAATTGTATTCATCAAAAAAGAGACTGTGTTCGTAATTACGCGAAAATTTCCGTATGTCCATTTTGAATTTGTCCGATAGATCATCGTTCAAGAGTAAGCCTTGCGCTTCGATTCGAACTGGTGAAGATGATTTAGCCAAATTTTTTAAATGAGACCATACAAATGAACCCACTTGGTTAATTTCTTCGTCTTCCAAAATTGTCTTAATTACGTTTACAGATTTATAGTCCGGACAACGCATTGCTTGCAAGTAACTAAAGATTCGTACTTCAGAATTAATAGTAAAGTTGGCGTACGTATCCAAAAAGAATTTACGATATTTTTGACAGTCTACGCGTCTAAAAGCAAATATTGATTGAATACGTATTTCGACTGAAGCAATATCCTCTTGGATTATGTCTTGTAACTGTTCGGAGAATTGATCGGAAATAATTCCAATGTTTCCCAAACCCTTAAGTATAACAATCATACGCTCGCGAGTTCGCCGTTCGTCATGATACATATTAAAAAGATTGAGAAACTCAGTTTCCATAAGGTTAATAATCCGTTGTACCACTCGATTTTGCACACAATCCTCAGAATGCTTGCAGAAGCTATAAATCACAGCTGAGGCGCCCAACGTATACTCCGGATCAATCTTTTTGCGGGAGAACTCCAGAATTGAATAAAATGTTTCTAGTGTTTCTTCGTCTGGACGTTGTATGAATGAGAGCGAAGTCATCCAGTTGTGAGCAAGTAATTTCGGAATTGTATTCGATATGATTTGATCACGCATTAGTTGATAGGACGCAGTGCTACCTATATAGGGCAACGATTCCAGGACATGATTCCTAACGAAATATATTAAATTTAGTGCATAAGTGGCTTTCGAATGTTTCATTTAATTTGACTTTACATACGAATTGGACTAGTGAAAACAACGAACAAAATTTATATTATTGATAATCAAAGTGAGCAAAAGTTGTTTTATTTAATTCTATTGGCACTACATTACATTAAAACTTATACCTAAATCAATAGTACTTACTTCCCATTTTCACAAATGCTTGCCGAACGGGCGAGCAATTGAGTTAATGCCTTATAATCCAAACTTTTTGTAGTCTGCAAAAAATTTGTAAAGACGTCGATAAACTCGCGCTGAATATTGGGGAAACCAACAGCGCACATTTCTTTTAAAAGCTCACGGGAAGCCTTAATTTCTCCATGCGTGGGCTTAACGGCTGGCGTATGATCAAAAATAAGTGTGGACCGTTTTTCTATCAACTCATTATCTAAAAGTGAGACATAAAGAAAGTGTGAGTGTGTTTTGTGATATTTTTATGTTATCACATTGAAAATTGAAATTAGTCATACTCTCAGCTAGAAAATTGCTACTGCTGTAAGATTCTTCGCCTTTTAATTCAAACTTTGATCTGGAGGTTGTGACGGCTCCAGTACTGCTGTTAGAAAAAGGAATTAACTGGTGACGTTCATAGCAGTTTATTTCTCGGTACAAATTGTTGTCGATCATCATCTGAATTGCAAGTAAAATCCAAAAAAAAAAAAAATAATAATAATAATAATAATAATAATAATAAATAAAATGATAAAATTTAAAAAATAATTTGACACTGCTGCCCGTTTGTTGCATACACTTACATTGCAGTAGCTTTCCGAGCTCAGTATCGGCCAGATTGTTTTATCATCACGGAAGGTGTACGGTGTCGTTTGCAATACAGAATGTGTAGAATAGCGTTGTCGACATGTTGATATATCCTTGACCTTGCGTATCGTAACAAACACATTATCCGAGTTCTCCAATGAGTATTGGACATTGCACTGGCCCGAGACGTCTGTTTCCGTTGTATTAAAGTCGACATCAAAACGCATCATGGTATTTTGGAATGACGACAAAATGCCTTTCTTTAAATTAAGTACCCATGACGGTTCATTTGTGTCGGGACAAACTTCACTGATAAGGCCATCGTGGAAGGCAAATCGCAAGAGGTATTTTTTTAAATCAAGCGCCAGATCTAAGCTTTTTGGGTGTAGTTTCGACACGTCCACCTCGTCGGAATCAGTGTTCGAATCGGAGAATTCGCCATAATAGTCATAGACAACATCAGCATCTTTAGCAGTGCTTGTGTTGCTCTCCTCATTTTGCGTCGGTTCTTCCTTATCCCATAACTTAACGTCGGTAATGCGTAAATAGCCCTCACACGGTTTCGGAAAGAAAAGTTCTAGGTTTGCTTTGAGAAAGAGGTCGGAACTATTTTCACCAGTACCGGAGAATTCCGTGCGTAAGTCAACATTGTAATCGTATTTGTACAATGTATCAGTGTAGCTGAATTTCGTTGTGCCTAACTCACACTGAGGACGACCACATATTTTCGGGTCTTTTAGGGGATCTGAGTAATATTAATATAACAGAAATTTTAATAAACTGATTCTGTTTATTTTTTAAACTATACTTAGTACTGAATGTTAAGAATTTTTCCAATAATTGTACTCACTTTGTCGCGCTCCCTGAGCTATCTGCAATCCGAACGTCAAAAGTGCTATACAAGCGAAAATGCGGGTGCCCGCAGCACCAACGCTATTAAGTCGGCTATCACACCGCATAACTCATGCGATTATTACTACTAAAAATGTATTTCAGTGGAAAAATTGTTTGCAACACTTTTACGTAAAAAGCCTTAAATCCATTTGATCATTTTCGTAGGCGCAAAAGAATGTTAGCGGCGCGAATTAAAACAAGGCAGGCAGAATCTACGTATAACTGTGAACAATTAAAACTACATCAGATAAGAAGAAAGGCCTTACAGCACAATTCGCCAGTTTATTGGTATAAATTTTAAGGCCTGAATAGGCCGACAATAAACAGTCCTGGTCTGCTTTTATAACGATTTAGGCCTAAAATTTACACCACTAAACTGCAATTGAGCGCTGAATTTATTAATGACATTTAAAGCCTGTTTTGTTGCACTTAATTCGATGTTGAATAGGAGCAGAAATGATTAAGCAACACAAACAACACGACCACCACATATCGGAACCAGGCACCAAGCGCAAATGAACCCTCATTGCTAGAGATCGAATTTCTATCCACACAAACGTACAAATACAAAAACAGACGAAAGCTACTAGACGATTTCTTGCCGATACTCCTGCTGCCGATGCGATTCGTTCGCTGTTGAATTCACAATTGAAATTCAAATCTCATTTTAAATTTGAATTACTTATAAATCTGAGAGTTTTGTCTGAAGCTGATAGCAGCTTAAATTATTTTCTGCTGACGATTATATGCTCTTATACGATACATTGGACCTGGTAACTGTTTTCAAACATTTAAATAAACGTAAGAAGTGAATTACTGGAATAAGTAGTAAAGTAAAAATTGCATTTTTAATCTTTTAAATACATTTTAAGAATTAAGGTATACCAGAATGATTCAAATCGTTATTTGTCTCTTTAAAGGAAAAATTTCATTAAATAGAAGTGTTTTATAAAGACGTTAAATTATATACATATATATGTATGTTGTTTGATGATATGTATTGTTAATTAACTGTATATTCTTTAGATATACTTATGTTATATTTTTTAGGAGTTACTTTTCCATCTCGAACAAAACGACGCACTCGTCGCACATGTATTATCTTTTGCCGTAGTGACCGACGCGCTCACCAGGTCACTTAAGAACCTGATAAGCGCCTCGACTTCCGTGCACTATCAACAACAAACTACACAAATATTTGCAAGTAATTTCAATATTTGAAATTTTTTTTCTGAAGTTTGTTATACATTTTACACGAAAAGCTTTTAAATGTATATATTTAAAAAAAAAACACATTTGTAAAGTAAAACTAAGAAAAACGGTCGAAGTGTCTTTTCTGCTGAGTGCTAAGCGCGACTGCAATTTATGGTGTGCACCCTTACACACATTCATAAATGCCACGTACAAACACTGGAAAAATGCAGCAAATATCATCTTTCGGGATATTTCTTGTAATCACAAATTATCCTTGACGAAGAAAGTTTTTTTTTAATTTAAAAAAAAATTATTTGCTTGTTTAAATAAATAATAGAAATAATAGTTAAAAAACTTTGATTGCATATTATGTCTAGAAATATTAACACATGATTTTTTTGTTTTGTTGTTTTTATCACAACATAAAGTCTCAATCGGTTAAAAATTATATTTGGTTAGTACTTAAATATGTATGTATATTTAGTTCTTAAACGGACTGTACTTGAGCTACATAGATCCTGAACCAAAGGCTATGCTACAGAAGAAAAAGAAAAAAATAATACATGAAAAAAGAAGAAGCTCCGATAGAACTTGTTAGCATATACTTATATAAGTATACATGTGTGTGTGTGTGTGTAAGTTGTATTCATGTATGTTATTAGATTTGCATGCCACGTAGCTACAACAGCAAGCAGCATAACGTAATTGCATTCTGTGAATTTATGTTGCCGAATTCTTCTTGACTCCGAATGACTTTACAATTTATTCGTTCATTTTTTTATTTCATCATTTTATTTGAGGTTATATAATGAGTGGAAAGAAATCCTTAACATCGAACATACATTTTAGAATATACTGTGCATCTATATACATATACATGTATATAGATGCACAGTTTCTGCACGTTTGGGCATATATCGACACTTGTAGCAAGTAGCAGACAGAATGCAACGCCAATAAATAATGTCAAATGTTGGAAGCGCTCGCAGTAAGCAGTGTTGCTCATCGTGAAAGCCACAGTGGACCAACAAAATAAAATAAAATGTTTACTGCAGGAATCCATCGGTGCGGAAATGCAAGTGCTCTCTTAATCTTTAAACTTTTGCCACTGTGCACAACTTTATGTGATGGCCGTGTTAAATGTTGAAACTGGGGATTGGTGTGTGTGTGTGTGTGTGTGTGTGTGCAACACATTTGCTGGCAGTTTGCCCGAATACAGTTTAATTGAACACCTCTCATGCAACAGGACAGAATAAAAACTGTTTGAATATTTGCGTTGGGCTGCGTTGGTTTTCGTTGCAACTCAAATCACACATTATGCAGCAAATGTTAAGACGCAAAATGAAGGACGCACACAAACTTGCGTTGTCTCAATGTCCCCTTAATTTATGAGCAACGGATACGAACACATTTGCAATCACTCGCACACTTGAACAAATTCAAATATGCAAAATCCTGCAGACAGACAGGCGGAGATACAACGAAGCTTTGAATTGCAAAACGGTTTAACGTCGTTTCGAAACGAAAGATTGAAATTTTGTTCAGTTTTTCGCAAATATTGTATACAAAAACAAACACGCGCTAGCTGGAAAGCGATTTATGAATATTTTTTTTTACATATTGAAAATTTTTATTTATTGTTATTGTTTTTTTTTCAATTTTTTTTTTATATTGAAAATTAGCATTTAGTTAAATTTCTTTCTTAAATGATTTCTTTACGACACTTCTTGGTATAAAATAAAGAAATCGGGTGATTTAAACACACTTCCGGTTCGATTAGCGATTATCAAGCGGCACGTTTAAGCGTCGCGCGACGATGCTTACCACTTAAAAAGTGCGTTTTTGTTAATTTGTTGTTTATTAATTTTGTTGAGGCACGTAGAGAGGAAGCTAAAACACAAAATCCTGGTACTAGTTAGACTATTCTATTTATATTTTTAAGTTTAAGCTTTGCAAAACGCGTCCGTTCCGTAAGATGACAAAGCAACGAATGAACGCAACGGCAAAACACGACACGGCGGAGTCAGACAGAAAGGCGGACAAAGTACTCTTATCAAGAGGAGACGAAGCTGCGATTTCAGAATGAATAGATTCGTTAATATTATTGTTTTTGTTGTTAATGTTCGAGCATCTTGAAACTCTACACTCGTCCCGCACTATCAGTGATACTCGCCGGCAGAGATTTCATCTCTTCAGTCCATTGACGGTATTCGTGTTATTTCTTATCGGTTCAACGTGAATGTGGACTTATTTTAATTTTCCTAATCTTTCATATTGAAATTTTGATTTGGAATTTAATCTTAAGCACATAATATATTTGAGAGCAATGGCTCTGAGAGCTATAATTGGATGGATTGTATTATTGGAAAAAAGAAAATAAGCAAATATAATCTGATTTTTTCTGACTTGTGAAGGCGTATAAATTGGGGCATTTTTTTTTTTAGATTACGATTGAAAAGTATAAATAATATATTTCTACCAACAAAATACATATGCCCAATTGTTTTAAATTATGTTGAAAAAAAAAATTATCGTACAATAATTTAAACGCCTCCACAATAACTTTTTATAATATTGTAAAAAAAATCAAAAATTTATTCCAGTCTTATTTTCGAAAAAAAAAAAAAATAATTCCGAATCACATATGCCGCCGACCACATGCTCCAAGGATGGTCTAAGCCGCTTTTACGATGCCGTACAATTGACATATCCCTCGCTCTCGCCTCTTCTCTCTACAAGCAACTCCTTCCTTTGCATCCGTGGTTGAAATGCGTTGTACACAAAATAAAATAACAAAAGACTCATCCGGAAGTAAGGATTTTATGTGCTTTTATGTTTTTGTCAAATGGCTGCAAGCACATTTGTGGCTGATGGTCTATTTCATTCTCCTCGTAGCCAGAAAATAGTTTTCGATAGAACAATACGAAGGAAAAAAATTATTGAATTTATAAAGCACTAGCGAATGCCCGGCATGCGTTGCAATGCCACTTAAAAATTTGTTTTAGCAGTTCTTCCCGGTACTCCCCGTTAGCGGAACTTCCCGGTACTCACCGTTGTAGTGATTCTGAGTTACGGCGGTGAAATTATCGTCAGTTACCCTACAAACTCAGAAACAAAATCTCAAATTAGCAATATTAGCAATGTCATCGTATATTAAACAAAATGTGGGCGTAATAAGTTGGCGTGGCAGATTTTGTATATCCTGTTATTCTTCCCGGTGCATCCCGTTACATGTTTTCTATATAGCGCATCAAGTTCCTGAGCAATTATGGTAGGCGTGAAATTGATCCACCCTTTTTTTAAAGTATTAACGCTTACCTTAAAAAAACCACGCCCATTTTTTGTGAAGTAATAGACAGTGCCCATACAACCTTAGATACCAAATTTCTGATTTTTATGAGCAATATTAGCGACATAATTGAATATTTTAACTTAGTTTTACAAATTGTGGGCGTAATAGGTGGGCGTGGCAAAATTTTCTTTGCCCCAAACCTTAGTTGGCGTGAGCACAGCAACTCCCTAAAATTTCATCAAAAACGGATGAAAGATAGAAAGAAAGAAAGACAGAAAGAAAGACAGAAAGAAAGAAAGAAAGAAGAATTCATTTTTATATAATAGAAGAAGATTACGCCGCTTTACGATGGTCCACCCGTGCCACAATGGGACGAAGGCTCACAACAATGGCTGACAAAATTTGTATTATTAGCCGTCAGACTATACAATCTGGTCTTTACTTGTGAGTCACAAAGTGACCCACAAAAACATCACAGATGCGCACAATTTATTGATTAAACATTTTCAATTTAACAAAATCATCAAGTGTTAAAAAAGTGGCTTATTCCTGTTTGGCTGTTGTAACTGGATATCAATTTAAAACAAATTCGAAAAACGAAACATTTACAGGGCGACCTGTCCTATGTGCTTCATTTACAGCTTAAATAATGAAAAATAATGATAATTTTTTTTTCAAATTTTTTTTTTTAAAGAAATACATTTTATCACGGACGACGAAGAGCTTCTTAGTTTATTTTGATTTATAATTTTTATTTAATTTTCTCCACATTTCGTATATATTTTTAAAATGAATGTAAACTATGAAGATAATTATCCTCGGCTATACCAAAGCTCAATTATCCTCCGACACCAATACAATTTGATTTTTGTAGCACATACATATGTGCTATATGTCTCTATTATAAATCGGTGCTGTTCTTATCCATTTTTTGTAAGCAGTTTCGTGAATTAACTTAAATGTTAAATACCGAATTTTAACTAGTTTCTATACTAAAATTTTTAAAATTTATTTTTTATCTTATAAAAATGAGGAGCTTGTATAGTAGTTTTGGTCCGATCTTGTTCACCTTTTTTTCGAGGCTCCAGTGAATCGCCGTTGAAGCCATTCATGCAGACTTATCAAGTAGCCGACCGAGAAAGCACTACTCTTAAAATTTAACGTCCGCTTATAAATTTAATAGGTAGGAATACAAAATGTCTTTTGTTAATAAAACAACAATTTAAAATGACATTTTTTATTTGTTTCCAAACTACAACGAATGGATTTTAAAAGCGATATAATTAAAAATTGCCTAAGTTGCTATAATTAAATTAAGAAATAATAAATAACTATTTATAATATAAATAAAGAAACATGATCATGGTCTGCAATAAATCTAAAAAAAAACACAACACAACACAATGAAGTATCCATAAAATCATTCTCAATAGAAGCACTACGGTTCAAATTTACGTACTGAGCTGATGCATTTTATATTTTTATATGTAGTTTAAAATTTTCAGGCATTAAAACAACTTTATTAGCTATATTAATATTTGAGTCTTTGACATTCAAATACCAAGCCTCCTTTTGAGATAATTACAACCCCCATAAAATCTAACATAATCAAATACCAAGTGTATTATCACAATACTTTATACGTACATATGTGTGTAAAAATATTAAATATGTTATTAAATCAAATTACAACAAAACAAATAACAGAACGAAACAGTAGGGCTTTTTTTGTGCTGAATAAATCTTTACAAAATTCTTTCTATATAATAGAAATGCTCGGTGCATTGGGGACTACACATGACCAATTTCCTTAAGTTGTATAAAATTATAAAATTATATTATTTAAAGTATTTTATACTGTTGAAAAATGTGTTGTTTTTTTTTAATTTTAAAAACTTAAGTTCTTTTTTTAACATTTATGTAGTCACCCCCTAATTGCACGATGTCTTTTAGTGAAAAATAAATTATTAACCGTTTAACGTTAAAACTTACTTAAACATAAATTATATACTAAAATGGCAACTAACAACACAAATAATTTAAATTATAAAAGAACATTGCTTATTTGCTTCAAATAACATAAAATCATCTTAAAGCAATGGTAAAGCCGTTTGTTTAAAATTACATAAAACCGAGCTTAATTCTAATGAGTATTAACCGTTTGTTCACTCTTGTTCAAATCATCGGCAAATATCTCTCTCTCTCTCTCTCTCTTGATTAGGCTGGGTGTTAATATAGAATTCATCCTCAGCTTAGAAAGTAGGATAACGGCTTTGCTTTTCCATTTTTGCTAATGATGGCTTTGTGGCCTGTAATTTCCATAAAATATTTGTTTTAATTTTTGAATTCGTTTGAAAAGAACTGATTGAACATTTTTAAAATTTGGAGCAATGCAGAAAAATTAAATAGTTTAATATAAAAGCAAATTAAATAAAGAACTTGCCTTCGTTGTCGGATGGAGTCGATACGCCCATCATTTCGAGGACTTTAAAAAGGGCACCTAAATTTGAACGGTCATCAAGGAACTCGCGATTAATACGCACCGTACTGCGATTGTGGTTTTTTGTTTGCGTATGCCAAACCAAAATTTCTGTGCAATTGTTACCCTTAGGCTCAATTAAATCTAATCTAAGCGCAATACTTCGCAGAAAATAGTCCTCCTCGTAACCGGGCTTATATGGCATACTTGCATTTGGGTGTTCGGCCATAAACGCTAAATTAACAGCAAATCCCGCCATGTCAACAGGCCATCTACGATCCGCGACCCATGAATCGAGAAAACCAACGACTCTGCCCTGAAAAGAACAAAAAAAAACCAAAGTAGCTGTTGCTAGATCAAAACTATTTTCAATTTGTGTATACCCACCTTTCGTACCACGGGACCACTGACCGAGTACTCTTCTATTAAACCAACTGGGAACATGGAAACGCGATTCGTCTCACGCATTTCAGAAAATAGTTTTAAGTCGTACGTGTTGTCGTCATCGCCGAAATAAAGAATGCCTTGCGTTATGTTACGTTGTCGTAACCACTGGATGGCAGCACGTCGATTTGCCACACCTCGTGGCATAGGCTTCTTTTTACGAAAATGATCCGGCATGGGACTTGCAAGATGTGTGAATGGTAATCCTAAAAGGCAAAATAAGAAAACGAAATATAGCAAAAGTGAACTTAAATTGTATTGTGGTTATTCATCGATTTACCGAATTTGTTAAACAAATAGTCCAAATAAACATTGCACGAGCCCAAATCATTTGCCAGAATCCAGTGTATGCGCGGCACATGAAGCAGCGTGTATGCTAATCGCGTCAGCTCTGGAATCTGTTCACGTCTGGGGTAGGTTGGAGTAACAAAGTAGATTTTAGGAAGATTATCATAGTCACTTCGAGGTTTATTTTGAATGTAATCACGTGAGTCGGTAAAAAATTCGCTACATACGACCAAAGACTCATTCACCACTTTGGAGCTTGCACTGTCTATAAAAGAAATAGTCGATATTAACTACATAATAGTTTGATTTTTTTATTGTTTTATACTTTTCATGGGCTTTATAGAACAAATTCTATAAACACATACATTAAGCCCCATTTAATTAAATTATGATAAATGATCATTTTTAAAATTTCAGTGATCTTCTAACATAACAATTATTGGTAGAAATAGTTATTTTGTATGTATTAATGGTCGAGTATTAATGTTGTGATTTAATAAAATTTATGATTAACTTAAAGCTATTAAATCAGGTTATTATCTGTTAAAAACTAAGTTTGAACTGTACTTTTTTTAAAAATAATAATTAAACGGTATTTTGTTTAATCAATATTCAAATCTAAATATTATATGGAATATTAGGGCTATTTTCGATTACGAGTATTGGTGGTTCTATTTGAGTTTCTAGAGTAAATATTTAAGTTTTTGAAAAAATTTAAATACCTCAATGTATATTTACCAGTGAAACTTGTAAAAATGAGCTTCTTTCAAATCTGGTGATTGCAGTTCCAAGTGTATGTGATATTAACACATCCTGCACTCAAATTTCTAACTAGTTCACAATATAGACTGTTTAATTTTCCAACTAAAATCGAGCCGGGTCAATACTTTTTAATAAAACTTTTCGAAGCATATTTTTGTGGTTCATTTCAATTAAACTTAACCAAAAGTTTTAATTTTGTTTTGTAGCTAAGAAAAAGTCGAACTATTTTTGTAAAGAAACATTTGTGCACCTGCTTTATGCAGTGCAACTGTTAATTTCATTGAACACTGAAGTCAACGAATAGTTTATAGCAAGCTGAAATTAACCCGTAGGACATTTTCTTTCACTAGTAAAATGAGTAGCTCTAGAATGAGTTCCCAAACAAATGAAGAAGCAGAATGAGCGAAAGTGAGGACGGCACAAGAAGTTGCTCTACTCACTTTGCAAGCGCTTAACATTGCCGCCGGCTTCTTCGGTTGTAGCAGTGATAATAGATGACGCCGGCAGCGATTTTGTGCCTGCAGCGGTGACAGCAGAGGAATTGGAGATGGTGGAGGTGGCGGATTTGTGGTCGGGAGTTAGAGTTGTTGGTACTATTTGAGTATTACCTGTAAAGGTCAGCTGCTCCTCCGCACGGTACGACGTTGAAAAACCGCTCCAAACTAAATAGACGACGAGAAGAAAGATAAGCATCCCAAAGGCGGTGAATTTTCTCGTTGTTCCTTTTGACCAAAAGGAGCGCATCGAGGAACGCCCGGTATCCAGCGGACGATAGCGATAAAGCGCACTGGGCATTGTTCCGTGTGGACTTTTTTATTTAATTAACCATTGATTTGGTTGATTCTTAATTTTATTAATTTTCAAAAGTAAATCCGTAACTAAACAGCTGTTCTCACTACTATTCAAAACTTCTAAAGTATTATTTTTTAGCGCAACAATTCACACTCAACCAGGGACTAAAGTACAATTTTTCAAAACTTACTTCCAGGCCGATTTGTATTTTCAGTGTCGGCTGCTATTTAAAATGTTACCGGCTGATTTTATTTCTTGTATGTTTATGTTGAAAACGGTTAACATTAACAAAATATATAACGTACGCATTGGTACGCTGGATTTTTGAAATGCGCAGTCCATAAAAAAAATATGCTAATAAATCTGTTTTACATTTTATAAGAAAATATGAAATAAGAAGCAAATCAAAAAATTTAGAAAAAGACATTAAGGTAAATAAAATACACAAAAATATAAAAACGTCAAGAAATACGTAGAGCTTGGGAATTGGCTTATTCACAATTTTTTTTATATCTAAGATAACCGGAGAGTCCTGCAGGTTTTAAAATTTCGTGTAAAAGCACTTAACGACCATATCTACGATTTGATTAAAAGTGGAATGAGATTGGAAGCACAACAATTTCAATTTCAACAATTCCTCAATTGTTTATAAAAATTAAAAATTCTGGTTCTCTTAAATTAGGACTACTTTTGCTCTAGAACGCTCCTGAAATAAGTAACTGTAATATTCTTCTAGTGATACCAACTTATAAATTCGCCATGGATAACACCAGATACAATTACAACAAATTTATTTATTCATAGTAGGTGGTTAAATTAAACCAATCCAGTCCATTTCATGTACCAATCAATATAATTATTACTTTGAAAATATCTTTTTTAATTGAATTTGTTCTTTTTTATTATTATTTAAACTTTTTAAAATGAAAACCGAACAACTTCAATAAATTATGAATGTTTTTTTACTTTCATAAACGATGAAGCAAACTACACTATATTTTTAATTTGCACTTTTATTTCAAAACATTTCTATTGGAACAATAATTGCCTTGTTTTTAATTTATGTGAATTAATTCTTGTTTGCATAAATTTCTACTAATCTGACAATGGTGATGTATTTGCGATTGAAATTGTAAATGTTATGTTTTTTTGCTTTCAATTAACTCAATTATAGGAAATATTTTAAAATCAATGTTAACAAAACTATAGCATGATTACTATGGAATTTTTAAAATATTAGAACATTTACTTTATACGTATTTTCTAGTTTTGTATAATTTTGAATTGTCTTATGCTAGTCTGCCGATGGTTGATTCAAGTTTTTCGGTGTTGGCGCCAGCGAACTCCTCTACCTTCTGCTTGTTTTTGATGAAAATAAACGTGGGCATAGATGAGATGTTATACTCCATCGCGACATCTTCGCATTCATCAACGTCAACCTTTATTTAAGAATAAAAAAATAATTTAATATCTCTCGAATGTACTCATCTTAATTTTACTTGCCTTCAGCACAACGATTTTCTCAGCATTGTCCTTGGCTAATTCCTGTAACTTAGGGGCAATCATCTTACATGGGCCGCACCAAGTGGCGAAGAAGTCAACGACAACCAATTTATCGCCGGCAGTCTCCAGTTGTTGATCGAAATCAGCCTGTAGTGAAAACGAAAAAAAATCATGATCAATTATATACTTTTTTTTTTCTTTTGTAATTTTATTTATGAAACTTTAATACTTTAGCAGAATTTTGATTTAAAACTTACTTTTAATAAATCTTTATAAATTATTTTTCAATTAAATATGTGAAAATCGATTTTTCTATTATAATTATTAGTCACTTTGAAATAGAGGAAAGAGGTAAAATACTCATCCTACTACCACCTTAAATATATGTAGTTTTCCTAGAGAAATTATATGTAGGCAACTGAATTTTCAAGCTATATGCCAACCCCTAACCCTATCGCTGTTTGTGTTCATGTATGTATATGACCCTTTTGCTATCGCTACACTTTTACGTTAATCAGCTAATTTCATAGCGCAGCTAGCTGGGTTGGTAATTTGCTTATCAGGCGCAAACAGTTTTTATCTGCCGCCGCCAACCGCACCGATGAAGTATAAAAACACGTTGAAATCTAAATACAAAAACGAAATTTACCAGACCTCAGCTATTAAATTTTATAGAGTAGAACGCATGTCTTTCTAATTCTAATTCCAATTTTTGGGCAAGGGGCTACAGGCTTTAGTTTGAACATGAATCTGTAAATTACCCGAGAGACAAGAAGAAACCGCCCTTTTGTTTTTAAAGGTGGAAACAACACAATATCAAATTATATTCCACAAAAAATGTATCGAACAATTGTCCATAGTCATCGTTGGCATTAGTTTGCCATAGCTAATTAAATTCATAATTGCTGCTAGTGTGAGGGAGGAAGGGTCACTATTCTACAAACGGAATTTGAACGACTTAAGTTTTTACTTGATTAACTTGTTTTATTTAGATAGCGTTTACATCAGACAACTTTGACCTTCCGGAAATCTGGTAAAGTGGACATGGTGGAAAACTATTTCTACTCATAAAATCAACACGGTTGGTCAGGTTTTCATCGGATTTTATAAGTTTTTGGTTATATTCGTTACAGTTCTATTTTTAAAATAATAAAAAAAAATGGAGCATATAACACTTGTGACATTTTTGTATTGAATTGTTTCGTGTGACCATCATTTTTTTGTTTTCAAATGATATTTAAATAAATTAATGAAAAAATTGATTTTGGATAGAAACCCCGACAACGGTTCAAGACAACACAATCGATATGACGTCATTATTAACCAAAACAACAACAACTACACCCAAAGTTATTTAGCACAGCTCAATATTTTGCGTGGCTCATATCAGATTCAGAAAAATTGTGTAGCATCAACTCATGCCAAGCTTCTCGTAAAGGAGAATGCGCTAACTCATGTTCGACTTGAGTCATTTAGCGTCAGACGGATAAACAATTTTATCGAATTGCATAAAAATTTCAATGAAATATATTCATCGGTTTTCCACTTTAAATTCGCTTAGGTCACGTCACTTTTATTTTATTTTATTGTGGCATGCAAATTTTAATCGCAAGCTTTTTTACTTTAGATGAATGATATCATACTTTTTTTATTTCTTTTTCCACTATTCGCAAAAAAAAATATTAATATAAAAACACGCTGACACTTCGCATTTGATTACTCAACGCCGGAGTATATACAAAGTAATTCTTCAGAAACGTGGAAGTCAGAAAACTCAAATTAAAATCATTTAATTTGCCAAAAGTGGCAGCAGTCAGCATCCACTTACCTTGCTCTTGACGAGGTAAACCATTTTTGCTTTAATTTCCTAGGTGAAGCAAATGTAAAATATATAAATATTTTTTAAGATGTGCCTGAGGAGGTATCTGACGAAACAACCAGCTCGTAAAACTCAACTTGAACAACTAAGCTACGTGAGCTACATTCAATAAGAATGAAAATGGTGTATTGTTTAGTTCTCACCATGGCGCATTAACCAAGGTGAATGCGTTTAAAGAATATTTGTATATGTTGCAAGTCATATGTCAAATGGATTGAATATTTATAAATTTTGACAAGAATAAGCAGCGCCGCTACATCCATCAAGTTGGGTAGTTTATTTAGTAAAGAAACCAGCAAGAATGTACTTGTACATTCCGGTCTTATAGCTCGACTTCACTCAGTTTGACATTTGGATGTAGTTTCGCTTAAAATGTAACTACCTGATATCAATAGCCATTTTGTTGTGGTGAAGTGGTAAATTCGAAAATTCCACCACACAAAATTTTTTTTTCACCACGAAACACACTCGGCCAGCATAGATACATCAAATAAAACGGAAGTTAAATGTCGTTGCTCTGCCATCTACATTTTCGTTGAGGTTGGTGTATTCGCTAGATATAATTTCTCCACCACCTTTTATTACGCCCATAATTAGTAAAATTATGCGAAAAAACCCATTATCCTGACAAAACATCTTAATCTCTATTCTTTAAACCGAACTATAAGATAGAAATTTTTTCTTAACACAAAAACGTTTTTTTTTTAATAAATTAACATTTGCTTTTATTTTGGAAATAAATTAAGCACAAATTTCTGTTTGATACACTGTATCGTCAAATCTTTTAACATCAGTGCGCGTGGTGAGCTGTCGTCGATGCCATTATTACGCTCGGATCATTGCGCTCATATCCATATTGCCCATAATAGGACGAGGGCCCATAGCTTTCGGCAACAACGGTTGTACCAGTTCCGGTCATACCCACTGCCGTCATCTCATATTGTTTTGGTGTTGGCTGTGTGGACGGTAAACCAGAGTCAAAATAGTTGGATCCACCGTAACTGTTTGCATTTTCATAAAACACGGAGTTGGCACCGTTCACTGTCGAAACACTGCCACCACCCCCCACGGCACTCATTTCAAAGTCCAAATCAGCAAGGTGCGTCGTATAGTAGGGGTCGAGTGGGGTTGTCGGTTCAGAATATGTATGCAACTCGGTTGAAGATCGTTTAATTAGATGCGATTGCGCCTTGCAGTCAAGATGCTTAATCTGCGAGTAGTTTATAAATTCAGGCTCCGTTGTTAATTGCGATTGCTGTACTATATTGCCTTCGTAGGTGGCTGCAGCCCCGTTGACGTTAGTACCACCTGGGTACAAGCTGTGTCCGCTGCCGCCCGAAGCAATGGCGTTGTTATAATTGGTCGTGGAGCAATTGTTATTGTAGCACGACTGATTCTGAACGCCTGAATAGTAGAGCGGCGATTCTCGGTGATGGTGCAGCGATTGCGTAATTGGCAGAGCACATGTATACTGCATTGACGGGGAAGGAAGTTCGGTGGGCGTCATTCGCGCCGCTGCAGGAGGCGCTGCGGTGGAGGCGTGATAAATGGGATAATTGTATGTAATATGCTGGTGATTGACCGTAAATACATTGGCGGTTTCGCAATTGGGACTGGTGTTCTCCAGTGATGAGTGAACATTTGTCGAGTGTCCCTGATGATGCCCCGAAAACGCGAGCGACGGGTTATTATAGTGGACGCCTTGAGCAGTACGTGTCGTTTGCTCGATGTAGCAGGTGCAATGACTGCTGTAAGTAGTGCATTTGCCGCAGGCTAAAGATAATTTTAGGCACTCAGACTATTCAGAAAGTGGAAGATCCTATAGCAATTGTACTCACCATTGAATTGATAAATTTCCAGAGCTGAGTGTGCCATTGGATTCGATGGTCGTTTTAAAATTTTGGCGATGCAACTGCTTTTTGTGGCCTGTGAAGCAACGGTACATTGATAATTACCTTTCAAAATTTTTTTATTTTTCACAACTTACTTTCATTTGCTTTGAGGCGATATTACTAGTTCCGCCGGTTTTTTTTCCAACACTTCGTCCAAAAGAGACCACACGATTACCGACCGCAGACACTCGGCCAAAGGCGCGCTTTGATACACTCGAATTCTTAGGATCTGGACGCTGATGATCGTGAACGCCCTTGGCCTGAAAAAATATTGCATTTCCAGAATGCCGCCAGAAGTGCGTTACTGGGTAACCACAATGGCCGCGACATGGCTTGATTTCTAGGCGACCACCGCGGCAGGTCTTGTTCGGACATGTTTTTCCCTCCTGCTTTCGTCGCGCCTTATCACAAATGGCAGGACGTAAATTAATTTTGGCGCCGTTAGGCAATGTGCAGTTTTGGGAGCAAACCAAAACTCCGAGACAACTCTTCTTAAGAATATTCACGTTATGATTGTTTGTGTTTCTCATGGCCCAGCCGGATATATGCTTCTTGGCCTCCTCGTTGCTTATTACGTAAATCAGCCGGACATGCCCATCGGACCACTCGTTGAATTCATCAAAATCCTCTTCAGATACTTGTGGCACAATAGCATCATTTATATCCCAGTCGCGTTTGCATTTCTGGTTCATGTTGTGCGAATGCTTTCTAGTATTGAAGCAATAACCGTTTCTAAAAAAAAGTTTGAAAAGAAATGTTTTTTTCTATATATTAAAATGTTGACGATGCAAATTAACTTCAAAAAGAATAAAAAATCAAATAGTGAAATTCAGAGCTTAGCTTATCATTGCAATTTATTTTTTCACTACTGACATGTTCGGGCTTAAATTTTATTAAATTGCTGCAAACAGTATTTTAGTAAAACATTTTCATCACTTTATCACTAATAATACCGGGTGGCAGTTGGTGCCCGATTACGTCCAATTTATGTGGAGCAGTAAAAATCGGTTGCCTGAAACTGCAAAATATTATAAAACCAACTTTTAAATTACTGCAGTTGCCCTACTCTTACTTTGTAAATACTTGGAAGCCAGCAGGTTTTGTAGTTTTTGGCTCTGTACTCATAGTGTGGTCTTAGCCAAAGCCATACATACTAATGGCCAGACTCGTACACACACACCAAGTGCGCTGCACGACACATCTTCTTCAAATGATCTTAGGGCAAATTAGCATTAACGATCGGTTTTGGTGCCGACGTTGATACCTGGTGTCAGGTCAGTCTCTGTTGGTCAGCACGTTCGTGTGTCGGCTCGTTGTTGGTGTTGTAGTGGTAAATGTTGGTAAGTGGCGTTTCAGCCTTTTTTTCGTCTGTTGTTGTTTTTGTGTTCTCTTCTCTAGGCCTGTAAATTGGACGTTTATGTTTCTTGACACATTTTCCCTTGTTCGCGCTTATCTGATGTTGATTGTGTCGCGCTGTGGAGTGGCGGTCAAATGTTCGACAGAGCAGCATAATAACTTTGTCACCTACAATACTAACCATACCATTCTTTATTTATGTTCAGATTCCGAACTCTGACTCTATTCGAATCTTGTTGAAACAAAAAATATGACTTCATTTTCTGTTTGACATTGTTTGGTAATACTAATGCGCTATCAATGCGTGAAATATGTTTGTTGTATCTATGCGCGTGGAGTTAATAGTCGGCCAGATTGTTTTTTTTTTTTTGGTCTTTGGGTTTTTGTGTTTGGGTCAATGCGATAATCGTGTGTGTGGTCCAGTTATTGCCGCTGTTGGAGGCTTCTAATCCCGGGGGAGATATATGGCACGTGAAATGCCATTAACTAAATTTTAGTCAAATCAGTCGAGTGTGTTCCCCGCTCATTTAAATAACGCTGCACACAGCGTGAACGACTTGAATGCGATCCGAAAAAAATAGAATAGAATAGCGAAAGAGTGAAGTAATAGTTTTCTGTAGATGGATTATGCATTTATTACAATTGTTGACTTAATTTCAAATTGTTTCGACACAAATAATAAAATTGAATAGACAATTTTATTTTAAAATACACCGTAACAATATTTACTAACAAGTTTTTTGAGGGATAAGAACTGAAGTCGGATATTTTAGTAGCATCAACACAAATTGTTATTTCCATTAAACTTGCAGGAGCTTTGTTACTCACATTATTTTTGCTTTCAAAACTTATTTTGTTCATTTAACCAGGTTGAAGGGTTACAAATCTTTTTCAAAGTTTTTTGATAATATTAATCTTTATAAATACACGATTTGTTTTGTTTTGAGTTTCTGCTTTCAAATTGAATCCATTTTTAAATTCAATTACTTAAAATTCGAACAGCATTTAAAATTGTTATCACTTACAAAATAACCATATTCCAAATATACGATTCTGCTTCTCTCAGTTCAATTGCATCAGTCGATACAATTTTTGTTTTTTGGCACTTCAGTCGGAATTATGACATTATTTGTTCACTTCTGCAAAATACGGTTTTGTGAAATCATTTTGTTAATTGTTTAAGCACAATATTTATATTTATATATATGTAAATTGCACTTTGAGATGATATTTTGGGCCTGCCTTACATTTATACAATGGCATTAAAAAGTCAACGACAAATTTTATTTTGTTTGGGGAAATCTTTAACGAATTTCAATTTTACGCGCGCCGCCGTTGTTGTATTATTTTCGCGCACAATGCCAGACAAACTTGGTGCCTGAATTAACCGACTTCGTCTTTATCAGTAGTAAGCGGTAATATGAGCATGAGCATGAACAACGATTTCGGAGCCCAAGTGTGTTTTGTCAACATAGCACTGAGGCTCCACCTCCGCCGCGGACAGTCACCCGCATAAAATCGCAACTCCAATACTCAAAGAAGCCAACTCCAAAGCGCTTTTGTACGCATACATACATTCATACTCGTACATTGTTTGTATTTATGTTGCATGAGTGTTGTATTTGAATTTTTCCAGTTTCCAGTTTAAGTCGCTCGCTGTGCTGCGATTGGCCGGATAAAACAATACAGACACAGTAGGTAAATACGTGTGTGGTATACACATGTATGAATGTGTATCGCTGTCATTTATTAGATCTACCAATTCCAGACAAATAGTTAAAATTCCGTTTCAGATATTTAATGGTTTTAATGGTATTTAATTCTATAATATAAAAGTGTTCCATAACTACTCAACAACGTATACAGTTAAAGTGGCCAACGAATTCTTAACATTTGTGTTGATTTAAAAAATTCTGTTTAAACGCTGCCGCTCCAAAATTTGTTTTTTGTTTGGTTTTCGTTTTGTTTTTGTTTCCCAACTTGGTTCAATACTCGCATCCATTAACGCATTTCAACGCGCAGGTATTATCTGCCAAAACATTTGTCATTTCTCAAGATGATTTTTCAAATTTTTAAACCACAACTAGAGACATTTAGAAATAGTAAAATAACAGCGAGGAATAATATACATTCAGACATAAATACATACGTTAATCCGTGCTTAAATGCTGTCCATACGAAAGCTGTTAATCTTGCAGACCGCCCAGTGTGAACACCAATTAATTGCGTAAATGAAGATTGTGCCACAAGTCACACTTTATTTTGTCTTTATTGTTATTTTGGTTTTTGTTTCTTACATTTGTTCAAGCCAAATTCAAAAATCTTTACGAACTTATTTTTTATGTTTAGAAATAGCAATTCATAGTAAATTGTTTTATGGTTCACCCTACGCTCATTTCGTTTATTTTAAGTATAAATGTACATTATATTGGACGAGGTCAGTAGAAAATATTATTATTATAGAAATCTGAAACTAAGTGCCAAAAAAAGAAAAGAAAAAAGAACAATATAAAGACTGTTCGGTTAGATATTTAAAAAATGTATTCTGTGATCAAAATAATCGTTTTTGTTTTTTAAATAAAATTAAGTTTTTTGACCAGATTATTTTAAAATTGATCACGATTTTTAAATGTTTGTTAACGTTTTATGAAATTTTATTTATTTTTAAATTGTAAAATGTTTAACACGACAATCGTGAAATCACCAAAAAAAAAAAAAATTATTATTTAGCCAATAAATGTATAAAAAATGGTAAAACAGTTTATTATATAAGATACTTAGTTATCGTTTTATATTCTTTTATTATAATATATACATCCGTATTTATATGTATATTTAATCTAATTAAAAACGAAACAATTGTCTTTAATTAATTCTATTGAATAAATAATCAGAGTTAGTTTAAAAAAAGTTCAACATTGTTCTGTCGTAGTTGATCGAACTTAGCTCACCCAAAACTAAACCGCAATGCTTTTAAAACTCCACTTTTGATTGTATTTGATTAATTTGATGATGTGATTTAAGTGACGGGCCTTGGTCATGTTAAGCATCACTAATTTATATGGCTTCGGAGCTTAGAGACCACACTTGGCGCTGCAAAGTTTGTTTTAAGCGTAGTAAAAATAAAACAATTTTCAATACTTGTGCCTAGTTGTATTTTGTAATTATTATGTATTTGCTGGTTAAGAAAAACATAAATACAAACATACATACATTCATACATACATACATACATACATACATACATACATACATACATACATACATACATACATACATACATACATACATACATACATACATACATACATACACACATACATACATACTCCTTTTTGCAGCTGTATTTATATCTTACTGATCTTATCGCAATGTTTCTATGCGAATATAATTTACATTATGTATCTTTCCATTGAGCAGCATAGGGCCACTTAATATCTACCACAATAACAATAAAAAGAACCGTTGAAATATGTATTTGTCACCCGTATAACTTTTCAGATCAGAGGAGGTAACAACTTTGTTAATTCCACGCCATCACTAAAGTATCTCCACCTTTAGATGGTCGGTCACAGCACATTTACCAAAAGGAAGTTTGAAACTGTGCCTACTTCCTGTCGACAACTGTTTTAATGCTAATGCTAATGCTATCTTAACTTGTCTTAAGTAATTGTTAATTCCATTAACGCTTTTTTGTATTGTTCATGTTGCTCTATTTGTTAAGAACGACACATATAGAAACACAGTGTGATGCGGGTTGATCTGTTGATCAGGTGAAAACAAAGGGCATGGTTTGTCATCGCGTTTCATTTTAAACCCCACAGCAAGCAATTTGGTAAATTTTTAAAATAAAAAATAGTTTGTTTGTTCCAAATATACTTCGACTTTAAATAAATGCTAATTTGTAATGCACTTACAAAAAAAATTCAAACGAATTTCTTAAAAGTGTAATTTTGTTTTTCAAATTAATATTTTACTAACAAAAAGCTGATAATTGAGGAACCCAATTTATCAATTCTTTGAACAAATTTTAAGAACATTTTATTTTTTCGAGAACTACTTGTACTTATATTATTTCATAAAATACATATAAGCACATTTTTTAAGGAAAAGGTGTTTCGTTGCATTTCTTCATTAAAAATTTAAATTGCATTTCTGAAGCAAAAACAAAGAGATCTCCTCTTCTGGGTAAAAGAACTTAACTTATACGATCGTATCAATGAGAAAAAAATTGTGTAATTTACTAATAATAATGCGGCATGCGTTGCTGCAGTACGTTTATGTTAACGCTTTGTGATGACCAGCCCAATTGTGCCGCCCTCCCATCATCATCATTCTCAGCAATCATTATCATGATCGCGAGTACATCAATGTTGTCGGTAGCGGACAGCAAGCGGCCAGAAGTGAACGTGATCGCCGAAATCGATTCTTGTCGCCAATGGTGACAGTAATGACAGGGCATGCGCAACTGCTTGTTTGAACAACGTTTTGATACCCTGCAGACACATTACCGCAATCAGTTTACACAAAAATTACATAACACTTGCGTCTTGCACCTTGGAGTCAAAACTATTACTTGATTACATACGTACAAACAAACGCATGGGCAGTGTGCCCCAGGTATGTAGCTTTCTTGCAGAAGGAGGTGCTACAACTTGTACATTATGATTAACGCTAATGTATTCAAGGAGGAACGCGTTCTGATGTATGTAGCTAATTTATAAGATGCAGTTAGCTCCCTCAGGAAATTTAAATTATGCGCATGTGAGAGCGCGTGCGCATGCGTATGCGAAAGCGCCAGTTTAAACACCACGCAACGCGATCTCAATCCAAATTACATTCGCTCCTTTACTCTGGCAAATCGAAACTGTCTAAAACTTGATGATATGGAGACGAAGTGTATTCGGAACCTTACGACAGTACATGTCCATTAAATGTACAAATATTGTTGTGATTTCTGATATCTTCACTTTAAGTACAAGCGCTGGAATATGTGATCAATTAAATTTTTCATTTAGCATTTCCAGTAAAAAAAATAATAAAATTGACCTTGATCCTGAAACAACGTACAATCTTAATTGAGTTTTTACATGCTGCACTCAACGCACACGATAACATAAATACTGGAGGCCCCCTAACTTGACTCGCAACATCAGCAATATCAACGATCATCCCGCATAAACGCTCTGCTCCAAATTCCAATTGCAGCTTCTGAGCTTGTGTTGCTGACCTACGACAAAAGCCGCCCTAATCGGCCGTTAAACCGCTTAACTAAATTACAGTTGTGGAACAGTGCCACAAATAACCGCCGCGCGGTAGCATGTAAAATGCTCACAAGACTTGTTATCATATATATACTCGTATCGGTTTAAATAACCCATGATTTTGCCGTCGCTAATAGCCGTCTTGTTGATTATTGATAGCCACAACGAGTTAATATTCAATTTACGTTTTGCTATTTTGATATTTTCGATTTGTCAGATGCAGTTGTGCTTCTCGGACGGCAACAGGTGGATCAAAGAAAAAAAGTGAGGTTGAAATGAAGCGTGATGCGTCTTTTTTTCTTATTCGATTGGCAGCGCCCAAGAATTAATTTAGATGCCAGACAGCTAACTAGTCAGGCGAAATCACCATCTGCCAGCACGGGAATGCTGAGGCTGAGTACATTCGTACGTGGCGTTATTTCGCATGCAGCGATGCACGTTACAACAGCTGATTTAGAATGGCACGTGCTTAGCATAGTCCTGATCTATTTCAGTACTGCGTTGGTACTTGTTTACATTACAAGATATACACACCTATGTTATTGTACTTAAGTGGAGAGAATACCCAATAAATATTGTATCTCATTATCCGATATTAGTTAATATAGTTCCTACATCCAACACAGCTAAGAAGCTATAAATCAAGAACCGCTAAATCCTTAATGATTTCAAAGGATTTATTGGCTTTTGATTTAATGATTCTTAACTAACTTTTTATCGTTTGGCTGTTGGATTTTCGCACTTTGGTGTTGTACTTACTTCATTAATCAACCAATCTTAAGCTTAATTTGTTTCAAATGTTGTTTAGCAGCCGATATAGTTTTTGTGCAATCAGAGAACAAATAAATAAATTGGTAATTAGTCTTAAAAGATTAAATTCGCATTTGTCTGTATTATCTACCTAAACAGAAGAATCTGTTTACACCATTTTTTTGTTTTGTTTTTGTTTTTCAGTTTATCCGTAATTGCTCTCTTTATTGTGTGTTGTCTGTGTTTAAGTTGTAGTTGTGTTTGGAAATGTTGATGTAGTTGTTGTCATTGTTGTTGCTGCTATTGACATTTGAGATTGTTCATTACGATTTTTACGTAAATATTTCACAAAAGGATTAAATCTCTACCCTCCGCTTCCTCAATCCATCCTCCAACCAACGATGTAGAGGCGGTTGATAACATTTAAAGTAAATAACCGACGATATTTCGGTAAGTACGAGCACATGAAAAATCGTTTTTTTGGGGTCGAGGGTCGAGAGTCGAGAGTCGAGTGAGTGCACAGAAGAAATATTTCAATGATGAGGGTGAAGCCAACGCCGCCCACCCACGCAGTGTAAAACAATGAAAACTTTACTGTTCGTTTGTTCCACCTATCAAAGCAACCATCTCAACATATCCTCAGAAAAACAACACGACAATTAATTTTGTTTCATGATATGCGAACACTTTCACTCTACTCTCCGGTTGTGTCCTTTTGTTTATCCTTTGCAAAAGTGAAAAACAGATAGAAAATTATAAATTGTGTTTGATCTTTTTGTTTGAAGTTTATATTTGTAAAAGGACAACAAAGATACTCCATTGACGATTATCGAAATTTAATTGTAAAACCAGAAAGGCTACCAATAGGGACTTGTCCAATTGAATAACAATCATTAATTACACCCTGCTACAGAAAAATTGACATAGTGTAGTTAGTAGGCCTAGTCAAATACAGCACAAAAGTAATATTGCTTATGTACCCTCAAAATTCAAAATACTTATAGTAAAAAATATTATTTTTTACAAACGGTCTCAAATAGAGGTAATACGTTATGATTCAATAACGTTATTTTCAGTAACGTTTTCCAGCAAAAACGAAAACAGAAAACCCAAAAACCCAAAAAACGAAAAAATAAAATTTTAAATATAATGTTTTCGGGCTAATATCGTTAATAAGAAGTAAAATATATAAGTAATTCCTTTTACATATTATAGATCGAAATCTTGGCTTGAATTACAAACAAAAAATATTCTTTTTACAATTATCAAAAATTAGCCTTAAAACAACAATCTCTCTATACAAAATAACGTTTTCGATAACGTATTTAAGTAACGATATACGAAATGAATAACGTATTCGCGCAGCTCTGGTTCTAATTGATCAAAATCGATTTGATCAACTTCGACCATTGTTTACTCCATTACAACACTTTGTTTAAAATACATTTAAATACAAGTTATATGATTATTAATTTGATAAAAATTGATCTTTCAAATTTGTATACTCCGATTCTGGGGTTATATGAACTATTTCATTAATAATGTCGCATTGTCTCGACCAGTCCTACAACTCACACAATTTTTTTTTAACAAATTACTCTGTTGCATTTTTTGAAGTTAGGACTCTATTGTTTATTTTAAATTAAAATTCAAAAAAGGAACAACTCAATCATTTGTTCTTAATCATTAGCAATTCATACATATCCGTACATATGAGTTAATAAATACATTTTATTAAGTACTTCACATATTTTTGAACCAAAATAAATTATTATTGAAATACCAACTTTAACTTAAGGTTAACTTTAGGCCAAATAAATTCATGAAAGCCATCAAAACAAACTTTAAACAAAAGCAATCTGCCATATCAGAAACTTCTAAAGAAATGTAAAATTAACTTGTTAGCACGCATATGCAAACACATCCCTTTTTGGGACACGGGTTTCTCGTGTCAACTTGACAAACCGCAAGAGTTGCTGCAAACCGTTAATTGAATTTGAATTTGCTGACACATGTTTTCGGTTTTTGGTTTTCTGTTTTTGGTTTTCGAATTTTAGTTGTTATTAGATTTTTGCGGAATAGCATATGATTTGGCATATTCTGACACCATGGTCCTCGAACACTTTCAATCACAAGATTGATGCTCTTAATCCTTTTTTCCGGACGGAATTATACACCTTTCGATCTATTATTCATTTGTGCGATATTGTTGAACTTGGTAAGGATGGCTTTGAATTGTGTTACTCAATGATTCTCCCATTATTTGTTGCTACAAAAGAGCAGTAAGTCTATTAAAGTAAGCCTCCGGGCAAGGAGTGTCGAAATATGAGTATACTCGTATGGAGACATGCCAAATAAAAAGGGGCACGAGCCTTTTGACTTCATACCGCACACATCCTTCTCTGTTGTAATTCTGAACGCACTTATGTCTGCGATGGGTTTTGATTGCAAGGTGATCTCGACTGAAGAATAAAGGAGAAGAATGTGCCATGAGCCCATGAGCTGGTTCTGGTTTGACAGATACAGCTGTTGCGGCGGCGGCAGCGGCGCATTTTGAACAACATTCATTGTCGTCTTTTGTCTGTTTTGAGGAACACGCTGTGTGAGATGCGTTTTCATTACGTTCCGCTCGTGATTTTTAGTTTTGTGTATGTGATTACGTTTTTCAATCAAAACTATTGCATAGCACAATCCAAATCGAAGCAGTTGCACAAAAGGAGTAAACCAACAGCAACAGCAACATCAGACACGATAACAACAACAACAACTACAACGATAACCAATACAAAAAGAACTAAGAGCGCTTCTGGCTGTCTGTCTATCGACTGGACGTTTATATAGTTTTTAATATCATTTGCCATGTTTCAGATCCCTTCATCATTTTTGTCATCATATCGAATTACGTCGATGAGCATCGTCGCTAATGACAATACAAATTGATGCACAACGCTGCGGCCTTTTGGCAGTTGCTTCGGTTTTTTCTGGGAATAGCAAACAATATCACAAAATATATCAGACTTAGTATATTTGAATTATTTAATGGGATTTAAGAATTTTCCACTTAAGCCTAGTGTCGAAATTGTATGGGCCCCTTTTGAAACGATGTGCCACCTTGAAGCGATTGATCAATTTTACTCGCCAAGTTCTGGTAGCAATTTAAACAAAAACAAAAACAACAACAACAACAAAAATATGCTAAATACTTTTTAACAATACGAGTACATGCCAACACAAACATATACATATTGTATTTGTATTTGTATATGTAATTTTGCTATGGCTTTGCCTCCATATTGGATTTTATTTTTCGAATACGGCACTAAGCAAAGTTATCAATTTAGCGCGTGCTTTGCCGTAACTTCACGCCAGAGGATGCCCCTATGAGCGCGGTTATTTTGTAATTAGAATATTATCAGCGACTTTATTACCAATTTGCATTGACTTGTGCCGTGCATGCAGTCACACATTTACATTCGTTCGTTCGTTCATTCATTCATTCATTCAGCTACATTCCCCAATGACAATTAGCACACACAGTACAGTTCGCGACCAATCGTCACTATTATCAGAATTTATGATGCGTACAAAATTGTTGCTGCTGCTGCTGTTGAGTAGTTTTGTAGTAGGAGTCGAAAGCAGTTTATAAGGCTGAAAGCAACTCAAACCCATTGCCGTATAATTAAAATTGTGGTTGCTATTGCGTGTTCCAACTAGACTGTCGAATCAGTTATAAAGCTGGACTTGCAAGAAAATACTTAACGCAATATGTTAATGCGATCACAATGATGATGAGACTAAATATGTGCTTGGTGCTAAAATAATTAAAAATGCGTGTTTTCTAATAAGAATACGGGAAGGTCCTGCTTTTCATTGTGTTATTAATTCATATTGAAAGTTGTTGGCTTAAAACTGACAACAAAACATATAAAAATTATCACGTGAGCGCTGAACTGCTGTTAAAAGCTGCGCACCCCTGGCACGCGACACTTTATACCTTACGTCATCCGCTGTCGCTTTCGAAATGCGGATGTTACCTTAAGTCAAACGGCGGCAGCATCAAATTTCATCAAAATATTATCTTTTGTTTGTGTACAATGCTCAAATGATAGATCGGATGGCATGACTTCAAAATTTAGGGAAAATTGGAACTGAAGTGTTATGTAGTAACCATTATCCTTTTAAATAATAAACTATTTCATTGTTATTGTTTTTAACGTATTAACTGTTTTACTGTATTTATAAAATTTGTTTGTATTTGTACTTTTGCATTATAAAATACAAAAATGATCATTAATCTCCTGAAAACTTTCAGTCGTTAACAGAAACAAACCAATTTACAAAGCAATAAAAATAATTGTTCCAGTTGGCGCCACGCTCACATCTCCGAACAAACTTAATTCATAAATAGACTTTACGCAGTCCCAATCAGTTATCAATCGCTGCAGTTCTGGCCAACAAGTGCATTTATTTAACCTCAGGCGGGCTTGAAATTCCTGAAAACTACTGTTTGCACTCGCAACACACACAATATCCAATGAAGAAACTCTCATAGCCATTAATCAACGCTCTTCGTCTGCAAGTTTAAAAATTTCTTCTATGCGCCACGCAGAGCATTTCTCCTTCAAACTGTTTTGGCAACTATTAAAAGAAATAAAAAAAAGAAAAAAAAAACACCGTAGCTCATTTTCATTAGAAAAACCAGTAATTGTTCCAAAACGATCCACACCCGCATGCCACTTTGGAGAGTTTCCCACGACACGACTTCATCTTTAGCTCCGACCGCGGCTGCCGCTAACTGCTTCGCTTGCATTCGTCTGCCTCCTTCTCCTGCTGCCGGAAGGCTATCTCACGTTCCACTGAGCTAGTATATTTGATTCGTGGCTCTAAAAGAAGACGTTAGCGACTTCGAGCACGTAATTTAATTGAATTAAAATTAAAACAAAAGGTGTTTACTCACTCACTCGGCATATTAGTAATTCACAGATGTACTCGTATGTACATACATACATACATATATACATACATACATATATACATACATACATATATACATACATACATATTGTATATATATATATATGTCCATGTAGACAGCTGCACACACACACAGTCAAAGCGAACTCAAATCCTAAATCAAGCAAAAAGGGATGATTTGCTGCTCCTGCTTCTGCTCCTGCTCCTGCTATTGTTGCAATTTAAAATGTTTTCCAAACCATACCAAATAAAACAGTAAACAACGTTTATAGAGACAAAAGCGATGTCAACAGCAAACAGAACAACATGAGCGTTGTACTAGACACTTGAATGGTGGCTGGATGGGAGGAAGGCAACGATATCGGATACGATAAAAAACTCCGTTCTTGTTCCTCTCCCTCTGGATGGCGTTGATTGTCGGTTTCATTAGTGTGGAAACATCGTTTAAACGACAAATCATCATTTTGGCATTTGTGCTCATTAGAACTTTGAGGGCTCTGGAAAATCAAAAAGATTCACTCACACATTCACACGAATCTTCACTCCCAGCAACAGTCGCATTGCCAGCGCATTTGACTGGTAACATACGTTCGGCTTCAGATCGTGCACCATTGGATTTTTTTTAAACGAGGGTGTGCGACAATAAGTACTCGATATTTAAAGGACATTAATAATCTTATTTGACAACAAAGTGTCGCACTGCCATCATATACTGTTTATAAACTTTCAAGGACACGAGAATGTTCAATGTAGATTTTGGATATTGTTTGTGCTAGTCTACAGTGTTATAATTGCGGGCGGAAAATGTTATTTTATATCTTAGTTGCGGCGAAAATGCCATAAGTCAAGTTTACATTTTTATAGTTACTGGTTAGAAATATCTGCCGTGTTTTTATACTTATACATTTAGTTTGAAAACAGTTTAGTTTAAATTTCATATTAGAAGTAGTCTTCTAAATATATATGTACACTTGGCCGGGTCCTCGCGAAAAACCGCCAACATTTTTTTATTTACGGAAATTACATTTTTTTCTTTTAATATCACAAAAGTTGATCCGAATTGCAACTATAACTTGCTATAACTTGTTTGCTTATATACTCTTTGAATAAATTGAACACTTTTTCGGAAAGAATTTTATGATTTTTTGAGAGCTTTAATTTTTTTTTAACTTTAAATTGCAATTAAAGGGTACAATTCTGAGCAAAATACTTTTCACTAGAGAAATACGACTTCGGAGATTTATAACCCCTTAAAAGGAAATTTAGCACCCGTTGAGCACTTTTAATCAATATATAGTAGCGAGGTTTTTGACTCTAGATAATTTCCATATGAGCCTTTTAGAGAGGTGCTTTTTTGGATATTTTGTTTTCGACCCGCTCTAATGTACACAAATGTATCATATGCGTTTATAAAGTAAACCACACCTAAAAAATACACATACATACATACATACATACATACATACATACATACATACATACATACCCTGCAGGGAAACCGCGTACTAGTAATAAAATGTTCTAGTTCTGCACCAGTCCTGTTCTAGTGAAAATTGAACTAGTCGAAAAAGTACTAGAGATATACTAGTAAAAAAAGAATCAAATTGGGCTAATATTAAATAAAATACTTTTCAAATGATTTTATCAAAAAAAATTTTGACAAGCGAACTCAAATCCTTGTCAAAACTCGCATCACAACGTCTTATTAGTTTTTAGTGACTTTAGTGTAATTTAGAAAAAATTTGTATGTATTTGAATTGAATTAAAAAAATTATTTTGAAAAATTCAATATTTTTTCTAAAATACACTAAAGTCACTAATAGAAAAAAACGAGCAAGTGGCTGTAACAAAATGGGCTCCTAGTTTGCTGTTTTGATAATTCGTGTCGCCATATGATTTTTTAGTGATGTGCGATTATCGATAAAATATAATATATCGAAAAACAGAAAATGTTAACTTGTAAACTGAAAGTTTTGTGATTGTTGTGAAATATTTTTTAAATATAAAAATTAATAGCAAGGAGGCTAAATATACAAGAACCGGAACTTTGTATAGCAAATATAACGAGTGAACTTGTCAGCGAAATAAATGAGAAAGTGGTTCGTTAATTTTCGCCAGAGAAAAAGTGCTAGAAGAAAATAATGGACCGCCTTGTGCGGGTGCAACAAATTGATCTTCTTCAAAAAGTTTATTTAGAGAATCCCGCAAATCTTTTGAGGAAATACAAGTAAACACGCTCGCCTGTGGCCAATATGCGTGGTGCAATGTGATATGCACACGCGTCTGGTCCAGTTGCTGGTCATCGCCACCGCAGTTTCACTAAGCGAACATTTCCATGCTGCAGCAAATCGTCACCGTGGGATAGCTGAGGCAGCAGTTAGGAATATTATAATATAATAAATTAAGGTTACATTCTAAGTTAGTTTACGTTATTCTGCCACTTCAATTTTGGCGTTACTTGAATGCAGTTCTATAAAAGGTAATTTATTGCATATCCAACTTAATTAACTTGTTTCATTTACAGACATAAGGAAAAGGGCCAAGTGGCCAACTCTAATTTTTTTGATCCTCCCATTGGGAGTGATCTTAACTTACATGTTACTTGCTTTGAACACGGGAAAAACAAACACTTTTGGGTAGTTACATAATATTGGTCTGTTTCTTTTTTTAATGAATACAATTTGCATTAACGACCGAAAGATTTGCAGATTTACAAAAAAAAAATGTTACTTACACAAAAATACGACTCTTTTAATTATGTTATTTTCGAAGAAGTATCTAGCACATAAGTATGTATTTATTCGTATTTTTTTTTAACTACACAAGTAATTGTCAAATTAGTTATTAAGTTTAAACGGAATTTAAATTGTTTTTGATTAATGTACGAATTTAAAATGTTTATGTTTAAATAATGATATATAATATATTTCAATAAAACTATTGTAAATCATTCTGCAGTAATTATTGTTTAATTTATTAACCTGGGATATTTTGCGAATTTTAAACTGAAGTTACAAACTAATGATTTTTGTGCCAATTTTGAACTAATTACTTATTGTCCAGTAACGTTCTAGTTCGAATCCAGTTAAATTTGATCTAGTTCATAACTGGCAAAAAAGGGATGCAGAGCGGGCTAATTGCCATCGCATAGGACATCGCAATGTTAAATTCGCCAGTTGTTTCAATGGGAAAGAGATACAACGCGTACCAGTTTTGGTGAAAAAGGTACTAGTGTTTCGCTAGTTCAGAACTAGTATTTTCCCCTGCAGGGTACATACATACATACATACATACATACATACATACATACATACATACATACATACATACATAAATACATACACAAACTTAGCAGTGGCAGTGGGTAAAACCGCTTTATGCCAAGTCATCAATAAGATGTTAAAACACTTTGTGCACCTTGTTTCGCGATTATTTTGTTGTTATTTATGGGAGTTGAGATGTTTTCATTATTTTTTTGTATCTTCACGCGAAAGTGTTATTGCACGCGTGTCCAAAACCATAGTCTCACCACACGTGACCTAGCAAAGCTTTACTTTTTTCCTTTTTATCGGATTTTTAATCTTATTCTAAGAGTTTCCGTGGTTTCGCACATAAGATGTTTGGAGAGCAACTGCGGATCAATTCGAAGCAACATATTTGCCATGTGGAAAAATGCTTTGTGAAATCGCGATACTGCCAGGAAGCAAAATTGTCTGCTTGTTCTACTAGGTGTTGTTGTTGTTGGTTTTTGTGGTCACATCAATTGTATTTTACTCCATTGTGCACTCCAGCTGCGCAACCATGGCCAGTTTGACGCAACCGTCGCGCCGTAGTGATGAGTCGTACTTTTCTTATATTTTTTCGCGCTTAAACTAAAAAAAAAAAGATTTAAGTGCGAGTGCCAAAGGAGACTCGATGGCGACCAAAGTGTAATTACAATGTTGCTTGACTTTTTGCGGTTTGAATTGATTTTGCAATTTTTATTTTGACTCCAAGCAAAGTTGCACTTTTCTGTCTATCTAATTTTATTTAAGCAACACAAATGTTTACCTATTGGACAATGTTCCTCTTTTTCTTTTTCTTCTTCTTCGAAAATGATTTCAATCAGTCAATATCGCAGAAACAGCGGGAAAATTCATTTCTGCACACGACTCGCAAATAAATTTCGTAATAAATGCCAACAGCTCACTTGGCTGTCGGGACTATCGCTGATGCAAACTAGCTTTTGGGCAGCCGAAGACAACTTCATTCAAATGTTTTGATCAGTTCATCGTTTGGATGCAAGTTGCTCGTTTGCGCACCTTGAAAGGTGCCAAACTGCGACGGACATAAACAGTCGCGTACGTTGGTTTCCAAGGAAATCAAAAATTTTAGTTGCACTTTAAAGTTGCGTATGACTTCGTTATAACCTGCTGTCGTCCAACTTATATATATTGGTTTAAATTGTGTTAAATAAACTAAAAGGAATTGATTTAAACAGGAATAATTTAAACAATACTTGTCAAATGTCTGACATTTAAAAAAAACTATAAAAAATACATTTTGGTCCATCTCGGAAATTATACAGACTGGACAACATATGGTCCCGATCAACACAGAAAATATTTACAAAATTGCTGCGGAACATTTCAAGTGTGACACAACAATTAAACTAAAGTGGAAACGATCAAAACTACAAGCGATGTGGGCAAACCACATACATACATTTGCATATATTAAAACGAAGCCACATATGTAACATGCAAATGATGCGCTTAGAAGAACCACTCCCTCGCAAATCGGGCGGCCTTTCAGGACATCGACGTGAGTCATTTCAAAATAAAGTATTGTGCACGGGACAAACCAATTGGAAATTGCATCGCATGGAATAATAATGAGACTGGTGCATGGACTAATTTCTGGTTGCAATATGCTTAGAATAAACGCGTAAGGCACACAATTCATCAAGCGTAACCAAACTCCGATAAGAAGAGTAAAACTTAGCTTCCGACCAAAAGTCGCGCTGCGCTAATGGCTTTACAATTTGTACGCCATATGTGAGGCGATACACGGAAAAAAATCTAGTGTAGACATTGAATATTATAACCAAAGTTTTGTTTTTGTTTTAAATTGATTATAAACTATTTTATAATTATATTTTTTGCATTGTAATCTGTACTCCGAAATGTTTCCTCTCTTTTGTTATAAAAAAACAACAAGCAATTCGATCAAGAAAGTCTACTTTTTTCCAGTGTTTACTTGAGGCACGCGACATGTTTATTTTTAAAATATATTCACCCGGAAAACCCAATTGGACATTCACTGACAGGCACATTCCAATTGCATTCAAAATTTTTTTTGTTGGCAATAAAAATTTTTAAATTGTTATAAGCAGATTGCAATTATATTTACGAAGTTCATATGATCGTTTGTTAATTAACGGCACTGTAATTTATTAATGGCGACAATGATGATGTAATAACGGCGCTGGCCGAAATTTATATACAAATGAGTTAGAAGGTGTTATGCAATTAGTTTGTGCAGTTAATGTGCAATGGAAATGCACTATTATTAAAAAAAAAATTATTGATAATCCATCGATTCAAGATCGTATTTGCTTTGACGCCGCCAATTTAAAGGAAAAGACCGTTTCCACATGTCGTAGCGTTTTGTGTTAAGACCTTCTTTCATTACCAACTCATCTCCGATTTCCAAATAATGGGTCTTCTTAAAACTGAAAGGTCTCCAACGTATATTACGCAATTGATCGTCGCTTGGTTTATTCGGATCTCTAAAGGAAAACAATTAAATAGCACGTCTCTAATGTACTTTGGTTATTTTATAGTTGTACCCTTTGTAAGCAAAAGCAGCAAACATTCTGGTTAGAATCTCAACCATCTGAAATTCATCGTCATCCTCCGTGAACATGCGACTCACAGATGGTTCCACAAAGAGGTACATGAGGTCATCATGGTGGACAACACCTGAAGAAACCAAAGTTATAATAGTATTTCAGTTAAAACATAATGACGATATTTCAATTGTACCGTAAGGTGCATCTTCAGGGTAGTATATATGGCTACGTTGTCCTTGGTATGCAAAGTGGTAATAGTAAACTTTGGTGTTACGTGCAGCCAAATGCACAAAACGGTGCACGCCAAATCCAGTCAATGCATCTGAAAAAAGCTAAAAGTATTGAAATTAAATCATAGCGGTTTAATAAGTATGAAACATTCAAAACATCGCAACATTGAATTTGCGTTTTATACTTCTGATAGAGCGTCCAAGGAATCAATCGGATGAAGAGGTTTATCGCCAAAGTAGAACTGTTTAACCTCCATGCTAATGTTTTGAGAACGTGGATTGCTTTCATTGTAGAGAAAGCACATAGGTGCAAATATTTCAAAATTGTCATTTAATGCCTGTATCAGGCTTTCGTTTTGCAATATTGCTATTGAAAATAAAATATAGTGTACCAAAAATATATAAACAAAAAACAAATATTTACTCACATATTGCAGGACCTACAAACTCATTCTTTGTCATGCCTGTGATAACTGGTATTTTCATAAAATTACCATTCTGATATGATTTGACAGGATCTTCGATGAGAAAACGTTCTTGACCAAAGTCTCGTTCCACAACTGGTTTCCACAAAATCAGCGGGTTATTACGACCAAAGTCAAACATGCGTGTCATTGTGTTGGCAAACTCCAAGTAGTGCTTCTAAACAAGGGAAGCATTTGGCTATCAAATAATAAATTGAAACCATCAGGCAACTTACTTTATTTAAACAATGAAACATTTCAGTAACATTCTGATCGGGGCAAAGGAGTAATCTGGCTTGTCGATTTGCCAGTAATATTTGTTCTTCTGGCAATGACCATTGGCCAGTTGCCGAACCACTCATTACGATCGCTTTGTGAAAGAGATTACGTGACATTGGAGAGACCATGTGGAGTGTAATGCTCATAGCTCCAGCTCCATACCCCAAAAGTGTTATCGAACTCGAATCACCACCGAAACGTGAAATGTGCAACTTTACCCAGCGCAATAGCATAACTTGATCCTTGAGGCCCAAATTACCAGGTGCCTCCTGTGTGCCTGTGCTTAGAAAACCTAACGAGCCCAAACGATAATTAAAAGTTACTAAGACCACATTTCTATCCATGAAATACTGTGGCCCAGCAAAATTTTTGCTTTGTCCGGACAGTGAATAAAATCCACCGGGATGTATAAAAATAATGACCGGCTTCTTAACATTTAAGTTTCGATCCGATGGCAACTCTCTTGTGTAGATATTCAGTCGTAGACAGTCTTCAGATATATCCTCACTGTAGAGTCCGGGTTGTGGGCATTTAGGACCGTCAAAAGTAGCGTCGAAAATATTGTACCATTGATCGACTAGTTCCGGTGGTTTAAAGCGTAATACTCCTGTAGGTGGCTTAGCATAGGGTATACCCCGAAAAGCGTAAAAATTTCGTCCTGATTGTGAAGGTAATAAGGTGCCGCGTATTTTTCCCAGCGCTGTAGTCAACACCATATCAGATAGCTCCTTATCAGCACCAGGCAGAATGTCGTCAAGTCCCTTTCCCGCGACATTAGTCTCACTCAGGACGTTTTTAAATACAAACACCGAAAGAATGCAGAAACAAACAAGACCATTCTTAGCCATCTCCAACGAAGTGATGCACAAAACTAAAGCATCGTTGGACACTATTGTGTCTTTTATATGCTTTCATGGCTCCAGCTTCAAAATAAATGCACTGAATTTTGTTTTTATTGGTGTTGTAGAACTTGTTGTCAGTAATTTAAATAATATACTTTGCCATTTCAGCGGCCATCGTCGAATCTTGAGACTAAATTAACCTTACTCTTGCTTCCCATGTCCGATTGCCGCGATATCCATGAATATCCCACAATAAGAGATTGTAATAAATTACGGCCGTGTATGTGTGAATTCAGCGATCCAAATCATACTTCCCACACACACCCAGACAGCTCCACTCTATAAAAGGCAGAGGAACACCTTCATATAATTCGCTAATTCAATGGATTAATTGATTGCTCTAATTTTCCCATGTGAACACGATCGCGTGTTTTATGCTTATAAGGATAAAGTGCGTTAAAACACCCTAAATAACCAATAATTGCCTCGTGCAAAGCCACTAAAATACAAAGGACAATGCTACATGCAAGAGGTCATAAAAACTTAAAAAATATATTCTCGTGCTGGCATACCCTTAAAATTTTCGTCTTCATTATTTTTTCACTTTTGATGCGGTTTTTTTCTTATCGTCTAAAGAAAAAGTACAAATTCTCAAAATTTCTTGCATGGTCAATCTTAATCAAATTTTGTTCTCTCAAACTAAACATAAAAATACACAACCTATTTAAAGACTGACCTGAAAAATCTCTGATCATAAAAACACAAACTCCGATTTACATGTACTATAAATACATTAAAATCGCGGGTGCATTGTGTTTACTTTAGCATGAGTCCTCACTAAAATGCATCCTGGTCAACCAGAATTATATTTTGATATTGGAATTTACTTTAGCTTTTATAGACAGCAGCTCATAAATAACTCAAATGAAGTGGCCCCTGACGACCTCAGAAGCCACGTACGAGTACGAGTACTCGGAAGCATCCATATTTTTAATGCTTCAAATTGTTGTAACGCTTTTACTATTATTGTTGTTTTGTGTGGTACGTTAATTAATTTTGATGCTGCACTCATATCGATGATACAGGGACAGACAGCCGAAAGAGCGTCACCGAAATGTTCATCAAGCATTGTTCTTTATTTTTGTTCATCCAAGCGTTTGGGAAATGTGCCTTTTTGCCTCTTTTATGTGTGAGCTGTAATTTGTATTTAGTTTGTTAGTGTTTACGAGTGTGTGTGCATCGTTTTGACATAAGAGAATGCTAATTTTCGGTTTTCGAAAACTGCATTCCAAACAAATGATGCTTGTAGTGACATTCTATAACAATAAATTAATTTTTGACAGATTTTCGATTTGCTAATTTGACTTTCTACCAAATTTGCTGAGTGCAGCTTAGTAAACAATAAATTCAAAATTCAATAAATAATAATTTCTTATTTTAGCGATTGATGGTAAAATTAGTTAATCTAAAATATTTTGTATTAAAAAAAGGTATTTATTAGCGGCGGCATACACTTTTAGTATCATTGAAATTGGATTTATTTTTAATGTCAAATGCAGATACGTATATAGTAGTATATGTATGTCTTTTGGAGTCAATCGGCGCTTGACCATGCCACACTATTGCAAATTATACTCATTTATTGATGGGTTAAAATTAATGGTCATCGTTATATCGTCGAAGAGTTTGATGCTGATCATTTATACAAATAGATATATAAATGTCCTTCTTTCTTTGCCTCCTTCACTTGTAGGACCAAACTCAATACACCCTACGTTTCGAAAATGCGCGTGAGGTAGAGTATAGAAAACCTACGCGTGCAATACTGGTAAAAAAAAAATTAATTTTAAAATACCACCATTGCCATAAAACACTAAAGAAATGTCCAAAAGAAGGTGCAAAAAAAGCAATAAAGTGCATTTAAACAATGGCACGACGACGCCGCACAGAAAGCAATCACTTTCGCAACTCTGCAGTGTAGACCAGACCAGACACATCCTGTGGCGAACCGAGCATAGCATGTCGTTATTGTGGTCATTAGCGTCTGAGCTAAACGACAAAAAAAATTTAAAAAAAAAATGCCACCTGCCATCGACCCTAACGCACAACTCGTGCCATGAACGATTCTTTTCCAGTTTACCAAGTATGTCATCTTGAATCCTAACCCGCTCTTAAGGCGTGAACTTAGGTGAATGCATTTAAACCGTTGCAGTTGCAGCCGCAGTACCATCATAATTCGTCCAAGTAGCCCAGAGTCTTAACGCCATCAATTATGTGTGTGCCACAGCTCAGTTGAAGTAGATCTCCGATCTGGTGTATGAGTAGTTTTGCTTTGGTGACAGTAATACTCTCTGCCGTTTGAAAGGTGTTTCAAAGTAGTAAACAACATTGGTAGGAGACATTCCATACTAAGAGCTCTTATTTGTTTACATAGCACACGCGTAGCAGACGCTGACTTTTTCATTTAAGAACTCGTGCGGTGGAGTACCGTAATTGAAATGCCAGTAGAGTAGGAGCGAATAAGACGCGTGTTAATAGAAATTGTCACTAGCAACAGCTGCAAGTCCGTCGTACTTCAACGTGATCTGCATAATCCCATGTTGATACACCAACCCGAACTATCACCAACAGAATTCACTCCAATTGACAACGGAAACTGTCAAAGCCCAGTCAAGGCGGGTGCAAATTCGCAAACAAAATATTTGCATTGTCCGCGATATGTGATCAATCAAGCTGCACAATATTGTTGACTCGTTTCCATTTTTTCGTATTTTATTCGACTGACTTTAGTTATGAAAATGCTGGAGGTATGGTACAGAATGGGTGATCCATCATTAAGAAGCGCTTGAACGTCTGGTACTCTATTACTCGATTATAGCAAAACACAATCACCGTGGGAGTTTTTGTTCATTTTGCATAAAAAGAATATAAGTGATGATTTTCAATATAGCGGAATTTTAAACGAAGTCTTTCTTTACTATAGTCTTAAACTTGAAAATTAAATTGTAAAGTGTGTGATTGCCATCCTCATAATAACAAATAAAAAACATAAAACAAGAGGGGAAAACCCATTAACGTGTTACGTGTGAAATAAGCCTTTTAAATTTTGGCTATCATTTATAAATTACACATCACCGCTTCAGTAAATGCATTTAATTGCAGGCAATTGTTGTTTGCAATTTGTTTTTAAATTTCACTTCTATGCTTGATAAACGCTGAATCCGAAATGAATGAATAGAAATCCGTGAAATGGCCGAAAGGATCATCGTTTTCGTTTGAGTATTTTCGCGATGCCCGAAAATACTAAAATATTATTGACACTCGTGTAGGCACACCTTTTCCATTAGACACGCTGGTTCCAAGTACATACAAGAAAATTCCCTTCGCATGTTCGACACAATTCGACACATATAGGAAAAGTTTTTATTTTTTTATTTCAAATTTCATTGTTTAAAATATAACTTTTACGCGCATGATTGCACGGGCAGTGTCTGACGTATGTGTACGGAGGGAGGGGAGTTGTAAAGTTGCAAAACTATAATATATTTTGCTGTTGTACATTGCAAGCGTGTAGTTGAGAGTACTTCGCTGCGTGTCCTCGTGAACCGAAACGCGCAATAGCACTGTGATGATTACGTCCCTAAGTACTTTTAAGTGCTGCCACGGATAATTAAGTTTTTTAAAATTGCGAGTTTTGTATTTTTTGTCCTTAGCAAACTTTTTATTTTCACTAATTACATTTTATTGCGTGTGCCAAATTCTATTTTAAAATGTATTATAATTTATTATCTTTTTTCGTTTGTAAATCTCATGTCCACAAGATAACTAAGAGATTTTGATGTGCCTCAAATTTCAAGTTCCGATATCTTTATATACATCCCTCAGTTAGATTTATTCACTTTAATTGATTACGACGAAGTTCAATAACCTCAACAGTTTCTGTTGGGTTTGTTTCTACTTCTTTAATGTCATTGCCCCACAGTCAGTTTCCAAACAAACACAAAATCACTAAATGATTTTCCGTATTCATTTTGAAAATATTTTTATTCAAATCTTCTGCGAGTTGCATTTCCAAGTTAATATTTGTTGTACTGTTAAATTTGTGCTTCCGCTCTTGTGCCGCACACTGCCTCAATTCAATTTAATGATGAAAATGAAAAACTTGTCGGCTCATTCTTTAGGGTGTTTGCATTTAATGGCTTTCTATACACACATAGTTATTAATATATCGTCTTGCTACTGTTGCAGTTAACTATAGTGCATACGATAAATTCAACAAAATGTAAGTAGTCAAATAGAAGCCCTCTTAATTAATTCTAATTAAGAAAATATCGACTTATCTTTATGGAACAGGGCTCAAAAGAGCTGTTAAATGTTAATATGCTTGCACGATACATTTTTAAAGAACTAAAATGAAATTGTTTAATAAACAGTTGAAACCAATTACATTTAAAGATATATTAAAACATATATTCGTGTAAATATTATTTTGCAGCTGCTTAGGAATATATTTACTCATTCCGTATTATTAACAATGCAAATAAGAAAAAAATATTTAAATTATGTATTGCAGCTCAAGTGACCACCATGATTTGTTTCTGCCATCTTAAGTGCCTATTCTTGTAAAGAAACCTACAAAACAATATTGAGAAATCTACAAAATTACAATGTTGAGTAACGCCCCGAGGCAACCAACAGTGCCGTTTCAATGCCCATCCAACTAAAAAAAACCAAGAACAACGGATAAAGCGGTTAATCAATCAAAGCGATACCAATACACTCGACAAACATGACGTGTATGTAAATGTTTCACATTCACATTTGAATGAAATTGTTGCAGAAAGCATTTGCGATTGCGCAAAAGATTAAGTGCATCACAGGGCGTTGACATTTGCATATGCCAAGCAAGCAATGCCAACAATCGCTGGCAGTGCCCCGAAAATAATTATGAACAATTCCTCACCACACAATAGCCAAAATAGTAACAGACTACAATATTTTCCATATCTTGGAAGCGCTGTAATCTATCCTCCAGGGAAATTTTCGATATCGAATACCATTCAAAATACCCAAAAATGTAGACAAAAGAGTTCATTTCTTGTCTCGAGATACTCGTATCGGTGCCGCCAGCCTCTGTCAGTTTGTCGTGATCGTGTGTTCCTTCACTTCACTTCACTTCTCTTCTTATATTATGTATTTGCAACAATGAGTTGTGATATCATAGCAAGGAGGACTTTCCTTCTTCATTGTTTGCTCGTTAAACTGCTTAAGGAAGTACCAGAAAACAAACGAGTCCTGCAAACAATGGCAAAGGTCTTCTTGTCGCACAGCGGTGACGTCTTATTCGCTTAGTTTCTGTGGCTGCTGCCGAGTGGCCACTTACATTTCGAAGATCGAATTGAGACGAAAAACACTTGATGGTGTGCACAAAAGACCTTTGTAAGCACTAATGAGGCTTAATTTCATCTATTTAGGGTTATTGGTTTTACATTTTTAAATAAAAAATATGCAAATGGTTAGGGAAACCACAAAATCGGCTGTTGAATATATCGACCAAGAAACTAGCAATATTAAAATATCGATATTTTATTTAATTCACAAGATATCTACTAAATTGTGTTAGCATTGATTTTTGTCGTAATGTATTAAAAAAGGTTTTTTGATTATAATAATAATGCATGTGCATATTTTAAGTTTCCTTAATAATTAAGTTTGCGGTTTAAAACATTTTCGTTGCCAAAACGTTGCTTTTCGAAAAGTATTGTATAATACAGTGGCAAACCACCCAATTGGAAATGCATACGAGTGTGCCGCAGCAGATTTAAAAGTTTTATGTGTTCGAAAATCCGTAATATGCAGAAAATAAATGGGCACCGATGCGTGAGAAAACACAAAATATACGATGTGCACAGCGGATCTTTGGTGTTGAATGAGAATTAGTCACAGGAAAGCCCTTCGGCAGCTTTCATAGTGAACTCTGCCCAAGTTTTGAGTGTCACAGTATGAGATCAATAAGGGGAATTCCATGCACTATGCAAGCCAATGCCTGTTAAGGGGCCACTCAAATATTTGCAACACTCGAGATGAACCAACGCAAGAACAGACACACAACAAGCTTCTGCTAAGTGCCGAACTCAAGTAAAAAGCTGTGCTTATTGTATTGTTCGCAGCAGATTGTCGCAATTTGATCCAACGCAAAAATGCTGCAATTTCTTTAATAAAAATGGTTTTGTAATGAAACCGCATAAGTTGATAAATACCGTCTTCCCTAAAATGTTTACTGCTAATCTATTTTGTATTTAGTTTGGAAACGTTTTTGGAATTCAATTCACGTTTCTCAAAATTTTCAACATTTTTGTGAGGGAGAACTAATCAAATGTTTGTTCAAATTACATTTTTGAGGACTTTTAAGCTTATATCAATGGTTAATATTGTATTTAACCAGCTACTACACATTTTTTGGGTACCAATGAAGGAGTATTCATTTTTTTTAATTTAACGAGCACAATTATCACACGCTTGGCACTGGTCTTCTTAAATCGATCAAGTGATACAAATCCCAACGCCATTTTTATTTTCATTTGTATTTACTTGTACAATATTTGTCGAATAGCTGTGAATACTTTTAATTTTATTTAGACACAAGAGGGAAGTCCATTAATAAGGAAATCAATTTAAATCACAACTATGAGAAAATTTCGAACGAAGAAAATCTGCGGGCATGGGACAACCATTCTGAACAAAATGCCCGAACAAAAGAGAAACAAACACCAAATACAATATTAAATACTAGAATATGAATGAAGAAGAACGACGATTTCTAAAAAATAAATAAAAACCGCACTACGCGAAATCCTGAACCATTCTTGCACTGGTGTTGTAATGACGACGCGACGTTGTGCACTTTCCTGTACCCGCCCGTAATAATTTTCAATTAAATTTGAAATGAGATAAATAAGCAATTTTCAAGATTAAAAAGAGTTTACATGCTACCATGCATCATAGCATTTCAATTTCACGTATCTTGCATATACTCGTATGTATGTATATAAAATGTATTTATGATCAGTGTTGCATTTGAGTTAAGTTTTGGAAAATTAAGACTATTACTCTGGTTGCTTTGCTGCCAAAGTACTTTAGTATATTTGACGTTTACTACGATACCTAATGCGTGAATATCAATATGCGGGCACAGCCAGCCGCTCTTGCCGTTTGTCGAGTCAAATCATGGCGAAAAGATCCCTTAACAATAGTGGAAGCTAAATTACATGAAAACCGTATTCAATTTTAACGATCGACGTCGATATTTAATCCAAGTCCAGAGCGTAAACGAAAGAAAAAATGTTTCCTTAAACATTGTGATGTACACTAAAGTGTGGGAACTGTTTTGCAACTTTTCACAACTATGCATAAAATTCTTCCGAACAATTGTGTTATTAAAGAAAATGTTATTACAATATTATCAACTGCACTGATAATCCCTTATACAAATCAATTATAATAACCAGTTAAACAAAAACAAATTAATAACAAAGAAATTATCACCTAAGCGCTAACCTAACCATCGACAATCATAATCCGTTTGTCCGAATTGTGTGTTCCATTGATGCGGCGGCTTAGCCAGAACGCCACTTGTCAAGGGTCAGCAGCGCACAAAACCAGAAACATTTTTTTAAACAAATGAAAACGTAAATTCTGATCGTAAATGTCCAAACAAATGCATGTGTGTGTGTGTGTGTTTTTTTTCAAAGTATTTGTTTCTTTTCTCTATGGTACATACTATTTTTAATCAGCTATTGAGGATCAGGATCTCCGCACCTCACCGCAGGGTACAAAACTGTTATAAGTCTATTTGGCAGCGTGTTTTGTTGTTTGTTGTTTGCTGGGAATGGGCAATTGATTATTGGTAAGAAGTGCTGCGTTTCGTGCATGTCCTATTGTCTGCGCCAGCGCGTCGCATATGAGTCACACAGTGTGAAAGCACTGCACTTCCTTATCAATTTGACTACATCTAGTTTTGATGGTTTTGTAGTTGCATTTCAGTTTCACTTATCAGTGCGTTTAGGGATAAATTTTTGTATCGCTTAAAAACGTCGCAAACAATGAAAAATTAATAAACTTTTGATGGCGAATGATTTTTGATTGGACCCAACCGAAACCGAAACTACTATGGATTTTTCAATTACGAGGGTTAGTCAGATCGCTACTACTAACGATGGCAATGGTAATGATGTTCATTGCGGCGTATATGCTTTTATCAGTTCTTATCATCATCTTCTGGACAAAATTCCTTGTCGTATGGTTTGAATGTGGTTTTAATTGCGTGTAAATTTCAATTTTTAAGTAGAGATAAAATAGAATTTTTTTTACGAGCCTGCCAAAGTTAATTATAAGATTGCTGAAATAAGTCAGAAGTTTTTCAGAATTGATCATAAGTAAAGATATTAGTGCCGAAATCACCACAGGATACCAGTTATTTTTCTCAATAAGCTAACATTGCTATTAGGCAATGCGGCGGCAGTTATTCAATTGGAGTTGATAGATTGATACATTTAATTATTAGAACTGGCCGGATGTATAGCTACATAGCTCTAAATTCTAAATTTCAGTCTCAGTCGTCACAAACACTTCAAATTTATGATGACATTAATGCGAATTTTTGTTGGGATTGCTGTGGCGCTCTGAATACTATTTCAAACCGTTAACGTGAATTATATCGAATTTAAGTCAATAGGAAAGGGCAAAAGGGATGAAGTGTGAGGATACACATATGTACTTGTTGTTGTGCAATGTCAACGCATTAAAGTCAAGTCATAGCAAATAAAATAATCGTGTGACACCTTATGTGACGCAGAACTGAACTGAACTGAACTGAACCGAAAACGTCAAACATCAAAATATGACAAAACCAAACTAAAGACCTAATTGCGGCACATTGTTTGGTATAATTAAGGTGCCACGCCTCCTCTCTCCTTCTATCCTCACCTTCATGCGTTGTGCGATCAGGCGAAATAAAAGGGATAACATTCAATATGAATTTTGTGTTGCTCGTTGTCGTGGTGAGTTTGTAAAGTTAAAGAGTGAGCGCGCTTGCGCAACAAGACGTCTTATTTATTTGTTAAGACTCAAAGAAGACGCGACATGGCACCCTTTTGAAAGGTAATCCTTTTATTTTCAGTCTTGTCCTATCGCAAGTCAACGGAATGATCTTGTCGACACTTTCGCATTTCGCAGCACCCAGGCGCTTCTGTTCCTAATCAGATCGAGACCGGCATTCCTCAACTTTAAAAGTTGTTTTGCATTGAGTCCTTTATTATAATTGCATGGCTTTGAACGCGTAACAAGAAGAAGAAAAGTGTGTAAATTATAGTTGAAGCATATACCTTTTTGTAACAGTAAATGATTTTGATCGTACTGAAATAATCGCTAGAAGAAATCAAAAATTATGAAATGCGTGAATTTTTTGGCACCTTTTTATCAGTCCTCCTCGAATGGATTGAAGTAGAATTTCGTCCTTTTACCAGGGGTTGATTTAATTTTTCGTGCTAAATTGCATATTAAAAATAAATATATGCGAGTATGTTATCTGATGAATTTTGATGACTTTGAAATTACAAATGAAAAATAGTGTGGGAATTTCAATAATCTTTTTAAATACTACTCAACTGTTTATATTAGTCTTTTATTTTATAGGAAAGCGCAACAACAAAAATCATAAGAAATTAGTATTGTTTTACAAGAACACAATTCTTGCAATGAACAAAAACATTCCGGCCTTCTATGGAATTGTTTACTGAGCTTGGCAATTTCGGGATAGTCGATTTAAAAACTTGTTTTCTGAAGAACTTAAATTTCAGACTTCTCGTCATCTTCTTTCTTCCTAGGATGTAGATTTTATAGATTGGTTGTCGGATGTTTGACATTTATTTGTTTTTTGCATCAGCCAACAAATTGGAAATAACGGTTGTTTCTTTATTTTTATTTTTTGAGTTTAATATTAATGGAAATCAATCAATATAATTTGTTTTTTTTTTATCAAAACATTGTCAACTATTTTTAATAAGACGTCTTAACGTATATAAGTACATATCTACAAAACTTCATTGAAATAAATTTAATGCTTTAAACTATAAGCCACAGAAAATTTGAAACGTGTTGATTATTTTTGACGAGATCCCAACGTTCAGCCAATTGCTGAATTCTCAAACAAATACTTCAACTAACAAAGCCACAAATAGCTACAAAAATCTACATAATACATACATAGAGTAATTATGTAGAAACTTCTAATTGCGTATTTTTGCCAACTAAAATCGCTGAGCGAAGCTTCTCTCATGTAAGAATATCTGCGGATAAATTCGGACTGGAATAAAATACTGCTTCGGATAAACTGGTGTGCCGTCCAACCAATCAACGTTGAGAATATAAGTTTATGAGAGTATGCGTACCACTTACTTAGGCACACACATGCACAAGCGGCATGAATTCGCCCTGGAAATTCGGCAAGCAACCCCGGTTTGCTGGCAGCAACAACTGCATAAACAACTAACTTGATTCGGTTGAAAGGAACTTAGCGGAGCAACGGTGCCGTTCTAAAGTCAGTCAACATTGCGCAGTCGTTGCAAACGGACGTCGTGATAAGAGTAGAGAGAAATAGTAACAAGTGAAAAATTCATTATAAAAAAATACTCGTATATACAAGTGCATGAGAATATAAAAATAAATCCAAACAATTCAATACGAAGAATTTTAACCAGAACAAAAAAATTTAATAATAAAAAAAAACATAAACATAAAAAACAAAAATGGTTTTAAACAGTGGGACGTCAATAACTGTGCCCTGCAGTGCTACTAGTCCGCCACCCACAAAATCGCGTATTCAAATCGATTGGGATATAAACGATACAATGATGCCAGTGGTTAGTGAATACGATGAATTTAACGATTGGTCCAATGGCCATTGTAGACTTGTGTACGGGTCTAGTAGTGAAGATGCTAAGAAGCATGCTTCTGGATGGGCCATGCGAAATACCAACAATCACAATGTTAACATCCTAAAGAAAAGTTGTCTGGGTGTATTACTCTGCTCAGCTAGATGCAAGTTGCCAAACGGCGGCAGCGTACACTTAAGGCCGATGATATGTGACAAGGCCCGTGGCAAACAGAAAGGAAAGCAGTGTCCGAATAGGTAAATAGTGTCAGTCATTTCACTGACTATCAAAATATTAAATCCATAAATTAAGCTCAACACATTTCTAATACATATTGATTTTAATATCATTTCAGAAATTGTACTGGTCGCCTTGAAATACAGCCTTGCCGTGGGCACTGTGGCTACCCGGTTACACATTTTTGGCGACGCGCAGGCAATGGCATATTTTTCCAAGCTAAGGGCACACATGACCATCCACGGCCCGAGGCAAAAGGTTCCAGTGAGGCTCGGCGTTTACTTGGTAGTGGCCGTCGTGTACGCAGCTTGGCCGTAATGCTCGCTAGAGACGCTGCACTCAATAATAAAATCAGTAGTCTACGTGCCAGCAAGCGTAACGTATCTAAGTTGGACAGCAGCACTGGAACTGATGTGCAAGAGATGAGGAAAAAAGCGAAAACGATTGAAGAACAAAATGATCCATTATCAACACTGTATAGCGCCGGCGGCATGTACAGTAACTGCTACAACAACACTCATTGGACGACGCAGGAGAACTTTGGTGATTATGCACATAGCTATAATGTTACCAGCCTCGCGCCCACAGATCAGGTTACGGCACAATATCTTGGCAGTTACGAAATGCCGTCGACAGTCTCAGTATCCGTAACAGCAGCAGCAACATCGACATCGACGACATCCTTTTATACCACTGAACAACAACTGTCGCCCAGTAAGACCGGTGATGAGCTCAGCCTTAACCATGTTTATCTTCAGACAAGCCCACAATCTCAATCCTTTGAACATACAACGTCAAATTCACAAAAATGGATGTTTGAAAGCTGTGACGATACTTCGAGCCTCACCAGCAGCTCCGGATACAACTCTGATGACTATTATTTTCCTAGTATACTTTCGTCTTCTATGAATGGCCTTGACAATACGCACGCGCCACCTTTCAACAGTCAAGAACTCCACAGTGGCCCATTCTTCACGGCGCAAACTTCTGAAATTTACAATACAGTTTTTGAGTCAACAGCTACATCCACCACAAGCCAAATTAGCGACTTGCCGCCGGTATATCCAGATAACAACTACCAAAATTCAAACTCTGTCACATACAGTGACAACATGCAACATCAGCAACAACATCTGCAAACTAGGCAACAATATCAGCAAATAGCTTCCGGTAGCACAAGTCCTGATTTCTACTACAGTAACTCTGGCGGCGATAACGGCATGTGGAACATACAAATGGAGTCATCGCCGAATCTATACCATCACCAACACCAACACCATCGTCATATGAACGCAGCACAACATATGACGCAAGCCGCGGGAGTTTTTTAATATACGTACTGAAGTGGCTCTTGTAAATATCCCGATGCATTTTGCGGTCCACTTTGACGTTTTTGTATTACTTTTTTTTTACTGAGGCTGTTGTCTCGCCACTTCTGAGCCTTTCCCACTCAAGCGTTGTTCTAGTCTAGTCAAGCTTAAGTGAAATTTATAAGCTAGCTTCAAAACATTTCTACTCGCACGTCACGTCACGTATCTCAAGCAAAAGCTTAGTTTAAGTTTAACTGTTATTCTGAAATAATCTGAAACTAGAAAATTAAGCAGTAGGTTTAAAAAGTATATTTATTCTTAATATTTTAGTTATAGAAATTCAAACATGAAACATCAAACTAAACAAAAACAAACTATTATTTTTATGTATAATAAGTTTATTTGAATAAAAAAATTTGATTCGTTTTTAATATTTTTGTGTTTTTGATTATATGGTTACAGGGGATTGATTATTTCTGAACTAAAGAAATTGTAAGTTTTCGATGGATAGAAAGTGCATTTCTTCTACTTTCTATTTTTGTGGTTAATTAATTGTTGTTTGGAAGTACACTTTGCCTTGTTTGGAAAAACTTTTCATTGACTTTTATTTTATTTATATTTCGAACAGAAATTTTTAATTTTTGGCATCCATCATAAGAAATTAGAACTTCCCTTCCGTTACAAAATCCAAACAAAATTCTGAGTTTCCTTGAACTAATCAAACGAAATTATTTACCATGAAGCGTCAACAATGGCTCAAGCGGACTTACCGCAAATTTGATAATTTGGCAGAGTTAGTGCGCAACAGATCGAGATACCATCCATACGGCTTCCGCCGGAATACTTGTACCCTCTGTCGAGTAAGGAGCACACACGATAATCGTGGCTTAAGCAACCATCGCAACAGTATTTCGAATGCAGACAGCCTACCAAAGTGGCACCGAAGTACCACCTCCAGTCGGCGCTCTATTCGAAGTGGCCGGCGCAGAATATCGCTCAGGGATATAGTGGATGTGTATGAGGAGCGGGCACTAAATGGCAGTCACGCTGCATCCAGTTCCGTGCACACACAATCCGAACGTTACTCTCGATCTTCGGTAGCCACTGACATAAGTAATATTTTGCTACACAATGAAGATCACGATGAAGTGCATGAAGAGAATGATTTCGATGAAAAAAAGGAGGCAGCTACGACAAAAACGACAGACAGTGTGTCATCCACAAGTCGAGATAAATTTCGCGAAAAACCTTCAAAGCTAAGTGCAGATGAGATACCCTCTAGCTCATCATCAATAAAGACAACGACAGACAACCTGAATCGCGCACAGTTGGAATCAAGAGATCAACTTGCGTCTGATAATTTGACGAATTTAGAGTCATCCGACGCAGATGAAGACGAGGAAGATGTTGAGGATATTGAGCCTAACGATACAATGTCTGTGTTTGAAGTCAACGATGAAGAGAGTGCCTCGGATAATACGATCGGTGAGAGCCGATTGGCTGAAGTAGAAATGCATGGGGAAGCACCGCCGATTGCTGATGAGGAAGCTGGAGGCGATGGCCATCACAATAACTCAGTTATCGAAATCGAGATAACGTTGACGTCCGGCAACGATACTAACTCAGACGATGAGGATGAGCCAGACGCAGATGAGGCTCCTGCTGATGATCAGGAGAGCGACTAAATTTTATAGACACTTATATTCTGTGTCTCGTCAGTTTTTGAATTGTAAGTTTATTCATTAATCTAATGTAAATGCAAAATTATTTTGTAACCTTTAACAGATATAGTTATACTTTTTAAATATATTTGTACGGACCTTGTTAGTCAAGGTTCATTATGTTTCAAAGTCGAAACAGATTTCGTATTCATTCGAAACTACGAAGCCATGAAAAGCCATGTCGTATTTTTTTGTAGGATCCGTTAGCGCCAGATTTATCTGTCCCGTTTTTCAAAATTGCTTCAATTGTAATGATTTTCTCGTACTTAATCGAAATATATATTAAATGCATAATTTAGTTTTTTTGATTTAATTCAAAAACTTTCAGGAAGTCGACGATTTCAAAAAAATACAGAAAACTTTTTCACAAATCCCTAATGGCCAATTAATATTAAATCAGAATTAGACATACGATATTGAAATGTTACAGAACAAAAGCAATTTATTTGCATATATTTACAAACATACGAGTACATACATACATACATACATACATACATAGTTTTGCAAATATTTGACAAATTTGCTCATGTTCAATTTTCATTGCTAAAATAAAAGGCGTTTCTCGCGCATATTGAATTACAGGCGTATTACAGAAATTATCCTATAAAGCTAATTTGCATAATTCCTAAATATGCAAACTGATAAAAGAAAAAACAACAATTAAAGGACGCATGCGTAAAGTCAGTGACAGCAAATAGAAATAGTTCATTGCCATACAACAACCACACACACAGATACACGTTAATCCATGCAATTTTCACAAGTTTCGAAATTTAAATAAAACATTTGAAATGCACGGCAACCTTAGACAGGAAACACACGCTTGGCGTGATTTATGGACCCCAAATTAACATAAATAAAATCAAAATATTATGAATGTTCATTTCCATGAAGGCAAAAGATGCACGAATGAGAAAGTCCTTGTGCAGTGTGCACCCTCGAGAAGTGCGGCGTGTGCGACGCGTGTAAATTAGGTATGCAAATATTTTTGAAACAAAAACATTGCAGGCCTTTTGGTTTTGAGTGCGAATATCCTTCGTACTTCGAAACGTGAAAAGCGCAAACAAGGTAAGGTATATTCTGATGGTTGCAGCATAAAGATTGCTCCGGTATCAATGTGACAGAAGCAAAAAAAACTCAGGAAATATGTTGTGACAATGGATGGTTTTGGGATTTTGATTAGGCCTCACACGGGAGAGTTTAGCATCAATCCTTTTAAATTAATAAGCAGCTTATATACTACGATTGCGGCGGTTATGGGTTGTAGTGACGCAACAATAATGGAATTAAAATTATATTCGCTGCGGACATTTTAAATCCTTTTGAGTGGTGATGTCATAATAATAACCATAATTACAATGAGTGTATCCCAGAATAAAAAAAAATAAAAAAAATAGAAAGGTTGTTTTTAATTTTCGTTGTCCATTTTTTATAATTTTGTAATGTAGAAAAACTCAAGGGTTTATAAACGAATAATCGTTAATCAGTTAATATGTGTACATAGGATGCAAGGAGATAAAACTTGCTGCATGTTTTTTGTATTTGTTGTTATAAGGATGCACTTGGCTCTTGTTAAAAGTTAACAAATTTGACTTGCTTCGTTTTATGGATACTTTAGGTCACCGGGGGTAAAAATGTAGACCACAGCTAATGACATTCCATAAAGAGGTCAATTGGGGTTTCAATGAGTGGAGCGCAAAACTTAAATTTTTTTAAACAATTAAATCAATTCTTTTTATTTTTTATTAATTAAAAATTAAACAATTGAAAAAATGGAAGGCAAATAATTAATTTAATTGATTCAGTTTTTATATATTGCATTTTTTTAAACAAAATTTATGTACTTTAATCTAAAAAAATCTTAAAATTTTCCGCTATTCTATAATTTAAATATAAAAATTTAAAAACGTTTCGAAAACTGTCTTCGAAATTGTAACTTTTCAAATAGTGCAAAAGGTGAAATAAGTGAGGCTTATTTTTATAATTTTGAATAAAATTCGTTTGGTTCGACACTTCTTCTTCCTTTCTATATATATATATATATAAACATGAATTCTTCTTTCTTTCTTTCTTTCTTTCTTTCTTTCTTTCTTTCTTTCTTTCTTTGTTTCTTTCTTTCTTTCTTTCTTTCTTTCTTTCTTTCTTTCTTTCTTTCTTTCTATCTTTGTACCAAATAGCCGCCTAAACCATTCATCCGATTGTGATGAACTTAGGTTTAGGGCAAAGAAAATCTTGCCACGTCCACCTATTACGCCCACAATTTGTAAAACTAAGTTAAAATATTCGATTATATCGCTAATATTGTCCCTAAAAATCTGATATTGGGTATTTGTATAAACACTGTCGACAACTTCACCAAAAATGGGCGAGGTTGGATCAATTTAACGCCCACTTTGAAAAAAAGGAAAATATGCGATTACATGGCTAATATTTCTTCTAAAAATCTGAAATTTGGTATCTAAGGTTGTATGGGCACTGTCTATAACTTCACTAAAAATTGCCGTGGTTGGATCAATTTACTTTCAAAAAAAGGGTGGATCAATTTCACGCCTACCATCATTGCTCAGGAACTTGATGCTCTATATAGAAAACATGTAACGGGATGCACCGGGAAGAATAACATCTGTCACGCCCACTTATTACGCCCACATTTTGATTAATTAAGTGAAAATATACGATGACATTGCTAATATTGCTCCTAAAAATTTGACATTTTTTAGACTATTAAAAAAAGTTGAAATCTCTTAAAAGGAAAAAATAATTTTATAAATCCACTTACACAATTGATTGTAATATCTTAGCAAAAAAGTTAAATCATACATGAAAATCTTATTCACGGTTTGAGTTCACGTGCATAAATAAATAAAAATAAATAATTAAAAAACCAAAAATACACATACGTGTGTACATATGTATGTATGTATGTATGTATGTATGTATGTATGTATGTATGTATGTATGTATGTATGTATGTATGTATGTATGTATGTATGTATGTATGTATGTGCACATATGTATGTATCTATTTAGCGTTAGAATTAAAACAGGCAGAAGGACCCTCATACCATAGCTCTCGTCACATGCGCAGTCAGCCAGGCGGCCACTTCAGTTTTATTGTTTTCATTTTGTGGACAAATCGATTAGTACCGTTCCACACGTTTACGCCTTTATTCTTTTTCTTTTTCTGAAGCGGCTGCGGTTACGCAATGAAGCGTGTGCTGCCGCTGACTTAATGTGTGTACGTTAAAAACCTCGAGTGTTTTGATTTTAGATTTTACGATTTTACGCTGACCTCCATCGGCTTTGTCCTTACACTGTGTTTATATTCGTTTGCAATTTTGTCTGACCGAACGAAAGACGAATTGAAACAGTGCCCCTTGATCCTGTGGTTCGCTCAAGGTGTGATGGAGTTTTAAATTAGACTCGCCTTGTTTGACAAAGGGCTTCCTTTGTCCTTGATTGCTTTGTACCAGGTCGATATTTAATATGATTGTTATTAATAATACAAGCTTCACGTTTAAGAATACATATGTTTTGCAGAAACTACTTTTCTACAGAACCAAGGTTTCATTTGTTCTGAGGAGGGGTTTTGGTTTCCAGTAATATTTTCATATACGAATTTTGTAAAAAAAAAATTTGTTGGGTATCTTCTGGGGGCGGGGAGAGGAGGTTTGAACCCCTAAAAGCTCTCATGGCTACGGCCTTGAGCAAGGTAATATATTTAATGTATACACGTTTTAAGAACCGCAGATGTTTATGATCATGACGATGTAGTTGTGACCTATGATGATTAAGTCATTTTAATTAAGTTCTTAAAGGAGAAGTCAAAAGTATCTTCGGCAAAACTTAAATTTTTCGAACTATTTAAGAGTTTGTCTGGGTTAAGAAATTGCTGTCCAATTTTGCATATCAGTGGGTGCTCGTGCTATAGGGTCTACAGATAAAACGATTACCTTGTTTAATTTGTAGTCCCTAGTACATATGTCTGTATCATTTCTATACTGACACTGCTCAATGTAAAAAAAATCGAAAATCAAAGAAAATTGTATTTGATTTCGTAAATAATTGTAAACTTACACGCATACAACAAAAATACAAACGCGTGTCTAAATGAAAATCAATGTTTTGCAAAGTTGAACATTGAAAAATTTATTGTTTTTTTTTTTTTTTTTTTTAAATATTCACAGAATTTTTTTGAATTTTCAACTGTCATCTATATGTTTTCGCGCTCATAAACAATATATCTGTACTGTAATGTTGCGACAATGTAACTTAAGAGGGTAATAGGGTATTATTATTTTACCTTATCCCGTGTGTGCAAAGTTTTTAATAAAAACGACAACTAAAAATTATTTAAAATTTTATTTAAATATCAAAACTACAAAAAAAATCCAAAAAATGCTTATAAACAAAAATTCTATCCGGAAATTTATTCTGAATACTGCCGTGAAGCGGGGAACAAAACATTTTACTTGAATCATTTTTTAATTTCTGAATCAAAAAACTAACTACAGTACTGTGTAACTATCCTATGTATTTTGAGAACTTGTAATTATCAGACCACCCTCGTATATGTAAATGAAATGCACACACACACTGCCACGATCTGTTTAGTCAGCATTTAAAAAAGGTTGTTTAGTGTACAAAACTTAAGAGTGCCCAACTTCACATCGAGAAAGCGCTTAGCCATGGTGAATTAAATAGGTAGGAACACGCACAAGAACGCAAACATTTTTTGTAGACTTGAAAATATCTTACCACTGCCGTTGTAAAAATTTTAACAGTTAGTAAAAAATTAAAGAAAAGAATAAAACAAATAAGATATTTGATGTGTTTTCCAAAAGAAGTTAAATTATTAACCTTTTGCTCGACTTTACATAATAATTGATATTTTACGGAATATCACTGTACAAATTAAACAAATAACTTGTCTTTACTATTTTTTCTACTAAAAGTTGGTGATAAAAATCGTACATCACTTTGGTTTGTAAGTTTTTAGGTGTGGATTGCGCTTCCTGTTTTTTTACCTATTTATAAAAAAATTTTTATTGAGCAAAAGTTATTTGAAACAACAACCCTAACAGTCGGTAATAAAAATCTATCAAAAAATCGAAAGCAGCTTAAGAAAATTGACGCATTTTTCTTGCGACGAAAAAATGGGATCACGTTCTAGGAGTCCTGCGAAACGGCGCCACCACAAAAGCAAACATAAGAAACGCAGCAAGTCTCGTAATCGAGAACGCGAGCGCGAAAAAGAAATTGACGCCCACAAAGGTCACAGCAGACACACTAGGGAACGCGATAAAGTTCGCAAAGAAAGTACAAAAACCAGGTAAACATTGGAACAACAAACACTTGATCCGCCCAAACTAAACTGGTTAGCTATCTTTCATAGAAAACGTTCCAGTTCATCCGTGTCTTCCAGTGACAGTCAAATGTCTGATAGCGGATCACAGTCGCATGCGCGCTCCAGTCAAAACCACAAGCGAAGCCGCTACAAGAAACTCGACGAAGTAGAGCGACTGGCAGAAATGGAAAGGCAGCGGCGTCAAAAAGAAGCCGAACAGAAAGTAATTAAATATGAGATTTTATCCCATCTTCTTAATAATAAAATAAACTTTCAGATCATTGAAGAGGAAGCAGCCAAACGCATTGAGCTGTTGGTAAAAAAACGGGTAGAGGAGGAGCTGGATAAAAGGCGCGACGAAATTGAATTGGAGGTGAAGCGACGCGTCGAAGCAGCAAAAGCAGAAATGGAGCGGGAAATGATGCTCGAGTTAGAGAAACGACGCGAGCAAATACGTGAAGAAGAACGCCGACGCGAGGTAGGTGCTAGTGTCCAATGCACGCGCTACTTGGAGCCACGCTTTTTGCCGTGCCATGTCACTCCAAGTTTAACGCAAATTCACACAACCTCTGCCCCCCATTCCTTACCACCATCCCGCTCTCCAAGCTTTGCAATCCACTGCCAACACCACTTTTCCATGTATTCGCCTCTTTTTTTGTTGTTCTTGGTTTTAATAATTTATTTTCAAGAATTTCGCTTTTTAATTTCGATTTGTGTGTTGAAAGCACGCCGTCGTGCATACAGTTTGTTGCCCTCTACTGCCCGACTAGTCCAAAATGTGGCAAAGAAGGCGAGGCAGCACGAAACATCCTTTTAGCATTGTGTTCCAGGTCAAAAATACGAGTTGCATCACATTAACGCGTACACGAAAGAGGCTGATACAGGTCAAACAATTTTAAGATAGAACTTCAAAAATTCAACCAACTAATAGTAGCCGCCGATTGAAGATCCCAGATGCAAACAAAAAATAAGGAACAATTCAACGCCGCAAGTTTTTTTTTATGAAAATAGCGGATAAAGTACAGTCGAACAAATCTGCGTTTTTAATGTTGAGTGTTTTCAGCGCATTAAAAGTTAAACAATTTTAAAGTTTCTTATTTAAAGATTCTAGTCTGCATATCCAAATTTGCCAAAGTGTAGATAAAATTCAAACAAAGCGAAAAGACTAGATAAAAATCCAAAATGTCAATTAACAAAAAAGTTGTGATCTTTAAAATTTGGTTGATTACTCAACTTTTTCAATAACTTAATACGCACTTTGTATAATTTTAACTTTTTTGTTATTATAAACAATTTAGGATTTTCATGCAAACAAAAACATATGTACAAATTTGTTGCAAGAGCGTCACAGCACATTCTTAATAAAAGATTACCAGAATAAAAAAATAACTAGCCAAAAATAGGCTTTATTCCTGTATAACTCTGGATTAAAAAAAAATAATTATTTTATGAAATTTGTATTAATTTATTTCATAAAAGTAATTTTTGAATTCTTAAAAATTTAAAACGTCTTAAGAACTGAGTTGTAACGTTCTTTCAGCAAATAAGTTAAATATTGAAAACGAAAACTAGCTTAAAGGCGCCACAAATGAAATTTGAAAAAGATAACTTTTCAAATAATATGGATAAACAATTTTATTGTAAGTAAATTGAAATACAAAAGAAAAATGAAAAAAATTAAATAAAAAAAAAATAAAATAAAATAACCAATATTAAAAATATATATTTAAAAATATTATATTAGTAAGAAATTATTCACGCAGCATATGTCAAACATTTTTGTTTGAAGAAAAAAAAACATTTTAACTTATAATATTATGTATTGTATTTAGCTTAATTTGTTCATTATTTTAAGGACACTTTAAGTAGGGCTTCATTTTCGTTGACTAATAATCAATATTAGTTAAGATATATTTCGATAAAAATTTCGTATCAACAACTTTTCTCTAATATTTGATATTTCACTAATTTTATAGGAGGAGGAGAAGAAAAAACGCGAAGAGCTCGAGGAAATATTGGCTGAAAATAATCGCAAAATAGAAGAGGCCCAAAGAAAATTGGTACGTACATATCTACTTCTGAGAACAGAAAAAAAATTGAATTGGGATGAGTTTCACAAGTTTAAAAAAATCGTAATGACTGTTTGTGCTCACATTCTATAGATATATAGTATGAACAAGATATACAAGATTTACAAAGTGAAAACTCAGCTTTCTAATAAAACTAAATACATAAAAATAAATAACGTTTCAATTTCTGCAGGCCGAAGAACGTTTAGCCATTATTGAGGAGCAGCGTCTTATGGACGAGGAACGTCAACGCATGCGCAAAGAGCAGGAGAAACGAGTCAAGGAAGAGCAAAAAGTCATTTTGGGCAAAAATAATTCAAGACCAAAATTGTCATTTACATTGAAGCCTGGCGCTTCATGAGTAATTTCACTTACTGTTTTGTTTTTCTCTAATCTCTTTTTTATTTCAATTTAGTTGTAGGTTCAAATTTAAATTAAACTCTTGTTTTTTTTTTAATTTGGCATTGGTGTTGCATAGCAAAACAAAAAACAATTCACTTTTAAATGTCAATTTAAAGTCACTAAGTCTAAATTACCGATGGAGTCAATGTCTATTTTATAATTATGATACTATAACACGAATTCGGAAATTCATCATGTTCGATATTATTCACATAAGTAAGAGTGGTAAATACACGAATGAGGTTTCCAGTTTCAGGTTATTTAACAAATTTAAGTTATTTAAAGAATTTGAAAAAAAAATTAAGTTTCAGTCGAGTGTTATTTTACAAAAAATTTAGGTTTTGTTAAAAAGAAAAATAGTAATCCTATATATAACTGTAATTTAGATTTTTTACTATAAAATATAACTATTTTTTAAGGGCCACACTTTATATGAAGCGAAATTTGTAATATTCCCGATCTTTCGCTCCAACACACCTTGTTGTACTTTATCTTTAGATATTTACTATCTTTGTTGCCATTAGATATAACCTTTTTGAAACTGGATCTCTCAGTTAGTATCTCTCACTGTGCTTATTCTTTGTTTTGCTAATCTTTTTGCTAAAATGTTAAATGAATTTCCGTGGACATTTAGCAATTAGTCCCGATTTAAAATTCCCCCATACACTTTATTTTGTCGAAATTGCACATTATTTAAATCGATCGAAAACAAATATTTTTTTAATTAACCTGAATTACCAACCAACTACATTCAAACTAAATCAAACATTTTTTTATTTTTTGATATAACAGTTATTATAGTTATGTTCTATTAAGAATCACTTTTTTTTTTTATTAAACAGACAAGACTAAAATATAAATATATGTTTTTTAATTGAAATAAAAGTAACTGAAGTAAGTACAAACACGTAATTGAATTCAAAACTACTTGTAGAATTATCTTCGGCTATACGGATGCTCGCTAATATTCTGAGTTCCAAGTCAGGATGTTTTAAGATTCTCTTGTTACACCGTCGCTTTTTAAATTTTATTAAAAGCCTATGTGGTTAAAATATAGGCCATGCACAATAGATCTTGTTGGTCGCAGTGTTTCCTGACCTCTAATAATAATAATAATACACCGTCGCTTTCATTTTAAAGCACTTACAATTTAAAAACTGAGTTATATGCTCAATATCCGTTAACCAAACTAAGAAGTCGAATTTTGAGTTCCCGAAACACTCATTGACAAGGCGGACTAAACAATTTGGAGCTCGCCACAGAATCCCCGTCAGTACGCATACACGATCTTTTCTCATTTCCAATTTCCAATTTTGAAATTTTTAGTGGTAGTTATTTTAAACTTAATTAGAGAAAGAGAAAGCCTGTTTAGAAACCGTAAATATATTTTAAAACTTTACAAGTATTGAAATGATAGTGTAAATTCTCGTTTATTTAGTTTGATTTTATAATAAGAGGTCAATAATAATGTTTAAGCTAATTAAAAGCTAAAAAACGAATTTGTTGATATAGATTTTATAAAGATTTTGATATAAGTTTTCTGTTAATGTTTTTATAAATTGTGTTAAGCTGTTTATGATTCACAATTGATAATTAATTTTATAATTATTTTCATTATTGACAAATTGGTTTACCTTCAGGCAAACCTTTTTTAAACAAAGCTCTTAAGCATTCCCTTGTTTTGCTTTTATAATTTGTATTTTTTTAATTAGCGTTTGTTGATACAATTTATCCTTTCGAAATGTTTCCAAGCCGTAGCTTTGTTTATTGAAATTGTAAAGGTTTTGTTTTAATTGAAATATGCAATATTTCTGAATATTGTATTAAACGCTTTTGAAATTTCCTTCTACAAAAGCGTGTAGTTGTTTTATGTGTATAAAAGGTCCAATTGCAGGCAAAACTGTTTCTGTTGCTGTTGCAGTTCTTGCAATTTATTTGATAATAATAATTGCACTTTCAATGCATAAATCATTAGGATTACCTGTATACGGGTATGTAAGTATTAAAGCTTAAATAGTGATTTAATTTAAATAAAGTTTGATTTCTGCTCAAAAGTTAAAACAACATGTGGACAAAAAGGATAATTTTAATAATTTTGTTTATTTAAATTATATGTATATGTAATTATAAAAAACACAGTTTAACCCAACAAATAAAATAAAATGAAATAATTAATTTTGAGTATAGCAACTTTATTTTCCAATAACAAGTTGCACAAATTATGTATGTATGTATGTAAGTATGTATGTGTGTAGGTATGTAAATAAAACAATAACAATGAGTTGATACGATTATGATTGATATTCAATTAATGATATGCAATTTCCAAAGAAATGTTCGGCTAAAATTTCGGTAAAATATACAATTTTAAAATTAATGAATTAAAGTCGATTCAATTAAAATGATAACATTTTATATTTACAGAATTACATAATTATGAATTTAATTAAAAACATATTGAATTTTAATTTCATCAAAAACAACCGTCGACAATTCAAATTCATTTAGGTCCCAAAATATATTTTTATATCGGCACAAGTAAAATATCTGTTTGCATTTCTGTTATATAGAGTTAGAATAACTCTACATCAATTCTATTTAATTATGTATGTTTGTTTGTGTTTTATGTGTGTATATCTTCGTATAGAAAGTAAATCAGTTTCAGTTTATCGAATCGGCTTTACACGGAGCAGTGGTCTACCTGCTGTATATGTTTGCAATAGTAAGTGCGTGTTTATGTTTAACGAATAACTATATAGATAGAAACTATGTATGTATGTATGTATGCTTTTTGTTTTTATGTATTCAATAATTTTAAATATGTAAAGGATTTCTAAGTTTTTGTTTTTTCTTTAAAAGAGTATAAAATTCGTTATTTTTATATTTGCATGAAATTTTTCAGCAGATTTCCAAATTTTTTCTGTTCAGTTTTTTTTTATCTTTGTATTTAGTGCGCATTTTTGTTAAGTGATTTTTTATAAAATGCTTCAAAATATTCACTATTACATCAATATAGAGTTTGATAGAATTTTAGATATTTTGTATTTATAAATAACAATGCATTTTATTTCCAAATTGGTTTAATTTGTTCTCATAAAATTCTAATTTAGCAATTGCAGCCGTCGCCACGGATTGCGCAAAATCTCAAAATATTTTGTTTCTTTGTTAGATTTCGAATAAATCTAACAAATTAATTTACTTTTATTTATTTTGTTTGCTTGTTTGTTTGTTTGTTGGTTTGTTTGTTCAATTAGTTGTTTGTGTTCATCGCAAAAAGGTAATTTATTTAATTATCATGTTCTAATAAATTGTATGCTGCAGTCTATTTAAATATTTCCACTGCAAATGCTAAACATAAAAAATAAAAATAAATAATTTTAATAAAAATAAGAGTTGATGATTTCGAGACATTTGCTCAAAATTGAACCAACGTTAAGGTCGGCTGCCGCAGCAACCACCTTCAGCGAGTAAAATGTTGCTTGCTGCATTTAATGCAGCGAGTGTTGGAGCAGTTAGTGATGATTCGGTGCGTACGTCGTCGGCTACATCAAAGCGGCTACGTGCTCCTTAAAATATAACAGTGGCGGTGCTCTTGTAGTTTTCGCTATGTAAGCATCTTGAAAAAGAGAATGGCCAATATTATGTTCGCAAAGAGCACCAGGAGTACCAACTGTTGTCGCGAAAACCAATCCTGCAATGCAAATTATCAAATCAGTGCGTGAAAATCCACGTTGCTAAATGTTAAAATTATCGTTTTTGAATATTTTAAGCAAAGTACGTACCTTAACTTGCGGACTAACGAGATACAAAAATGGGTTCGCTTTAAGTCGTTCGTTCACCTCAATTTGACGGCGCACTGCTTCGCGTCGTGCCGATCCCAAAGCGGATACTTCTTCACGGCTCATAGCTTCAGTAGCACGTGGGAGCTCCTGAAAATCTGGCAGCGACTTTTTACGTTGCAGCGTCACATTGATCGGAACACTCTGAAAATAAACATAAGCGAGAATATAGAAATCCTTCAGCGATTAAACACAATATTGTGAATATAGCGTGCAAACGAGCAACAATGTATGTGGAGCTATTTAAATAAATATAATTTAATTTTTGTTGCCATTTTCTTTTATAGTGAACAACCTCTACTGGTGGTTCAACAATCCAACTCTCCGAAGCTCGGCGAGCCAGCAATGCAGGTGAGAACATCAGATCCTCCTCATCTTCTTCAGGATACCACTCCATGATGTTTGTTTGCTGGTGAAAATGTTTATTTATTGAACGCTTACTTAAAACAATAATCAAAGTGGCGCCACCTATGCGCGTATTGCAGAAATAATGTTTTGTTGTGGTTTTAGTTCAGACAAATTTCAAATTTTCAAATTGCATAACGCGCTTAAAACCCTCTTCGAATGCAACGAAAGTTTGCGTCGGTGTTGGCGTCAGCTTCCTATGTAGGAAATCTCTGCATAAAATATTTATTTAATATCGAATTAAACTTCTACGCGAACTTTCGCTTTTATGCGACAAAAGAATGAGACAAGTCCATGTATCAACGTTATTGTTTCTTGGTTTTTGTTTTTTTTATAAACTCGTAAATTGTCGTGTTTTTTAATGAATAAAATAAAGTTATAAATAGGATCACACGACAGCGACAAAAAATACCAACAAAACACTCAACACTTTGACGCGATGGCGACTTTGAGAACCGTAAGAAGAAAAGAAAAAAAAAACAAATAAGTGGATCTATTTATTTTGAAAATACGCTTTCAACAAATTTAAAGAACGCGTTGTGCAGATCCATTTGACAAATGTGTGCTCGATTCGTGAGTAGCGGTGGCAAACTAAAAATGTAAAATTGCAAAACCAGATCAGAGAGCAAGGAGCCAATGGCAATGGTCATCAGCGTGCTGTGTTCATCCAGTGCAATCATGCTCGGCGACAAATTTAGTAAAAACTTTCAAGTGATAATCTTGATGAGCGGTTCTTTTTGAGCATATTCGCTCAGTTGACAGCGACAAAAGTTTTTATAAAGCCAAAACCAAAACGATGCAATGATACAAACACTTGTGCGGCGGTTCATCCGTTGGAAATAATGAACAAATAGACAGAGAGACGGACATTCGAACATGAACCGATTTCGACATTGGCAGCAATACGTTTACCCCGCGGTGGCAGCTATTTTTAGGACACTCATTGATAGTGAGAATTGCTCGCGCTGCAAAACGGAGCGCAATTAATACAAACGTAAGCAGCTAACCACTGAGCATACTACCAACCATCGAGTATATATGTATGTAGTATATATGTATGTATGTATGTATGTATGTATGTATGTATGTATGTATGTATGTATGTATGTATGTATGTATGTATGTATGTATGTATGTATTAAGCACGGAGAGTACGCGAAGAAGTTAGGCCCAAAAGAATAATTTCGAAGAAAATTCAACGTCTTCCATTTAAAATCGAATAAACGAATAAAACTCAGTTCATTTTGCTAAACTGATTGTCTTCTATCTCCACGAAAAGACAAATAGAAGTGATCTTATTCGGTAGAGAAAAAGAAGATATTGTTGAAATGGGTAATTGTAAAATGAAAGCAGTTTACAAAGGATATCGATAAACTTGTAAGGTTAGATACAAAATCAATAGGAATTTTTTGTCTTATTTTTTGCTCTTACGTTTCCCCCATTTGTTGGAGAATGTTGAATATTTTGATCAATTCTCTAGATCCAAAAAAAAATATCTCCAAAATTTTGCTGTATTTTTGTTAATAGTAGTAGTCGATAACTTTCTAAGTTGAACGAAATTGATACAAACTCCCTTTATTGCAGTTTATACGAAAAAATCATCCTTACCTTAAGCTTTTTATTGATTACTCCAATTGCTCCTTTGGCTGATCCGACCCCGGCGCTAGGCGCTGCTGGTTTGGATGGCATGTAAAGACTCTCGGTGCGTTTAGGTTGCGAGGGCGAGGGAATGATATCCTGACCGAGCGTTCGCTGACGCAGGAGCACATCTTCAAATGGCTGATTTGGCGATGAAAATAGCGGCTCCGTAGTACCGATGGGCGTACGGTTCTGCAAACTGGGCGTGGCCGCACGTGACATACGGCCCGTTGTTACGGCACCATTTCCAGTTGCAGCAGCGTTAATTGGTGTCGCCGGTGCTGGGCCCGGTGTGGCGCCACGAAACACTGACCCCGCTCGGGGACGTGCTTCGGGAGTAGCTGTTGTTTCGCTTGTTGACGTCGTTGTATTCACATTGCGATCGATGGAAGCCTGTCGTGAGCCGAAACCGCCGCTACTCAGGCGGCTTGTGGCGCGGGCGTACCGATCTATTGAAGAATCACGACTGGGTGGTCGCTTATAGTGATCGAAGTGATCAATCGACGACTGCTGGTTAGTTTGACCGAGCATTGGTGGCTTGCCACTGCGATTCACCGCCGCCGCGTCCGTTACATGTTGTGAGGGACGACGAATTGGTGAACCCAGCTCAAAAGTAGATTGTTGTTGTTGCAGTTGTTGCTGTTGGAATATGTTTTGTTGTTGCAGCTGCTGTTGTTGTTGCTGTCGCTGCTGCAGCAGAAGTTGCTGCTGTTGTTGCTGCAGTTGTTGTTGTTGTTGTTGCTGTTGTTGCTGCATCTGCATGTTGTTAAGCGTATGTGTTGCCTCAGCGTCTCGAAACATCGAACCACCTCGTTGCGATTGGTTTTGTTGCACGGGGCTGCTGTTGTTGCTTAAATTAGTTTGTGCCAGTTTCTGACTTGATTTAGTGACTATTTGTGGTGCAACACCAATAGCTCCGCTCATACTGCCCGCCCCGACTGTTTTGGGATCAAGTCCTAGCCCCGGTGGCTGCTGTTGCTGGTATTGATATGCGGGATTCATTTGAGGATTGTTGTGATGTTGTTGCTGCTGCTGTTGCTGATGGTAAATTTGATTGATGGCGCTGATGCTGTTGTGACCAGGCGGCGCATGACTCACCATAGATGACAAATCCGTCTGAGGCGAGACTGGCAGTTGTTGGGAGTACATTGAGCTAGGTACAGGAAATTCAGATGCTTGTTGTGCAGCCTGTGATTGGCGGCGGTTCTGCTGCTGAAATGCTATTGATGACTGTTGCTGTTGCTGTCGTTGCGCAGCAGTGCTATACACTTCCGTGGGACTACTGCCCGCGATGGGAGAAAGGTACGATTGCGTTGGTGCACCTTTATACCGTTCGCGAAATCGTAGTTTCTCAAAGCGTTCCAATACAGTGGGCTTAAAGTCGGGCGCAAATTCACGCGCCATCTGCACAGCTAATTCGCAGTCGATACGGGCCTGCTCGGCAGCCATATCAGCGTTTTGGGCCTTTGCTGATGCGGTAGCTGTGCGTGAAATAGCAATATCTGAGCGCTGCATCGCCATTTTGAGTGCGCGTTGTGCCGAATTCACCGAAGCGGTGATGCGTTCGCGGAATTTACGCGAGCGGGCGAGGAACAAATGCTTTTTCTTTTGGCTTGTGATTAAGATATTGTTTTTGTATTTGCCCTCTTCAAAGGTGCCATCGCGAAAAGTGGTAACACCATAGCCGTGCTTCTTATTGTTATACCATTCGCCTTCATACCTTGTGATTGCATTTATAAATTATTGATGCCACGAAGAAATTAATTAAGTTGTGAAAAAAACTTACTTGAGTCCGTCGCTTCGCTCGGCGACTCCATATCCGCAGCGCTTGTCCTTCTTCCATTCGCCCATGTAAGTTTCCACCACAGTCGGATCCAATTGTTCATCTTCCATTGTAAAACTGGCATTGGACTCAGTGTGAGTAGATCTGAAAAGATATGATTTAAAATATAATTTCGTTTTCTTTATTAATTACGTCTGTAGATGGTTGCGGTAAGGGCAGGCTAACTTACTTGGCTGTCAAGTTGGACTGTTCCGATCCAGTGCTCAACCAGGATGCCGTGGACATTGTTGACCGTATGCTTCCTGAGGCCAATGTTCCGCGTTTTTCTAAATCACCCGTACTTCGCTGCTTACGCATTTTTAAACCCTAAAATGGTAAACAAAACTAAATTAAGATGAATCGAAAGGTAGCTAAATATAAACTTGTAAAGCGCACCGATAGAAATCCCTTCTTGGACTTTTCTGTCAAACTGTTGCGCCGCACTGGCAACTTGTCAGACTTAGCAGTTAGTACAAAGCCGCCGCGTATTTCTTCCGCTCTTGCATTGCGCTTTTCGGGGTCAACGACATTTTCGTTGCTTCGTAACGAGCTCAAGGATGCATGTAAGTTCTTGCGGCGATGATGTGATGCCAGTCCAAATGGTGCAGAAGTACGTATTCCGTAACCATGGCGCTTGCCCTCCTGCCACTGTCCTTGATATTTGCCTAAGTGTATAAGTACAGTTAAACAAAACGAAGCACCAATTTCTTACCAATATTTGAATTATAAGCAAATACACACACGTTTAAAACACATTCCCATAAGCACAAATTTACATTTTACATACAGCATCTGAAGCACTAATTAAAATTAAAACGATATTTAATTACTTCGCGGCGGTCTTCCATGATGGCAGACTTATGTTTCTTTATTTACAAAAAAAAATGGTAACCATTACTACTTGGACAAGCACGGACACCACTTATAAATTCGGATTTTTCATGACACTAAATCAAAAGTTATATTGGGGAAAATATGCCCGATGCTATAATTATCTAATTTTTATTCAAAATTTAAAGATACGATAATATTTCGAAGTAATCAATGATTTCGATGTTTAAGTTTAAAAATATCCGGTGGTGGCGATATGGTTATTAATAACGTCTGCTTGTACCACCATTGAAAATATATATTTTTCATTTGAATGCTTTGGAACGAGGAAAGTGGAAAATATCCGTTAATTTTATATAGTTTTCCATCACATTACTAACTCGATTTTGAAATAGCTCCCTTTTAAGAAGATGACGTCAGTTGAATTTATGACATTTCTACAAAATTATAATCTTTGACGTTTCAAATATAAGCCAAAAACCAAAACAAAAAAATTAGCTCATGCTTAAAGCACACGATAGCACGGAAACATTCAAACAGAAAGCAATCAGACAGACTGAACCCCCATAAAATGCATTCATAATAGATATATTTTTTATATATATTTTAACGTATTTCAACTAAAAATTTGTATTGGTAATTTATTTAGAAAACTTAACAGAAATTATTTAGAATGGTTTTACCTCCGTCAGCATACGTTTCGCAACCATAGCCATCTTGGTAGCCAAGATTCCATGTTCCTTCGTACTTGGCAGTCGATACTGTACTTTCACGCACCCCATATCTGCCTTTGTGACCATCCTTTGACCATTCGCCGCGATATAACTGCCGACCTATTTGTTCGACGCCCAATCCATGGCGTCTACCATTCTGCCACTGACCTTCGTAATGTGAGCCACTGTGTTAAAATTGGAGTATGACAACGAGTTTTAGAGATTTGTAAAATAATAAATAGCATAGGATAAAAATTATTTTGTTGTTGGTAAATATTTGTGTGCATTTCCACCAACGATAATCTAACTCACCTAGGCCAAATATATGCACCGGACACTTCAAATCCATAATTCCAGGCGCCAGCGTACGCTCCTTGATGCTTCGGCCCGGTACAAACGCCGTGACCGTGAGCTTTGCCCTCATCCCAGCCGCCGCAATAGGTGCCGCCATCTTCAAAATCAAAGCGACCACCGCTTATTTGTGCACGTTTTCCGGTCTGCTGAGCATATAAGCCGGACTGAAGGCCAGACGGTCCTGCACCAATATCGCTGCCATTCTGTTGCTGTTGCTGCTGTTGTTCGGCTTGTTGCATTATTGTTAGTTCTTATAGCGCCAGTGGACACTGACTTCAAAGATTGTTGCTGGTGTTGTTGTTATTACTGCGTTGTTTTTGTTATTGTTGTTGTTGTTGTTGTGAGCTTGCCTATTTAGTTGTATCGCGGACTTAATCTTTTTGTATTTTCGGATATTTTGCATTGATTTTCTTAAGTTATTACTCAACGTTTTAGTTTGTATCATTAAAGGAATATATATATTTCTCGATTTCTTTTGCTTCGATTTCGTTTTGGTTGGATTTCCTTTGTTCTTATAGAATATAAGTATTTATATAATTTAAAAAATTTTCACTGAAACGCGAAAGATTTAAATTCTCAAATTGTAATTCCAAGGTTTTCCACATTTGCGCTTCGATAAAAGCTTTATCTTGGCCAAAAAAAAAATACCTTCCTATATGCTAATGTCGTAGGCCATCATAATAAAGTTGTAACTAAAAGAAGAGAAAAGATAACAAGTAAAAGTTAAAAGCGCTCCAAATCCAATAATCGCAAATACAAATTATTTTGCTTAAATTAAACAATATGTTTAATATCTGTCCATCTGTCTGTCCTAGTAATTACAGCCGCAGTTTAAGAGCTATTGAAATTTGGTATGTGAGCTCCTATTATCTAAGCGGAGCCTAAGTTTTAAGAAAGGCAAGATCAGCCCAAAACTACTACTCTCTCCCATGCAAACCGTACGAAAAAAATTTTTATAAAAATTGTTCCAGTGCAGTTCAATATTTAACGTTTTAATGGTATCACAGAACTCCTGACAAAAAATGGGCGTAATCGAATACAAACTCACCTTTTTTTTGCCCATAAAGAATTATCATAAATAGTTACAGTGCAAATAACCAGTTCAAATTCGATATTTAAAACTTTGGTAGTAAAACAAATCTACCTACCAAAAGCGCCTGCTTATATATGTATGTATGTATGTATGTATGTATGTATGTATGTATGTATGTATGTATGTATGTATGTATGTACATATGCATTTTAAATACAATTAAGCATTTCGTCGACAGAATGCCGCCACTGTGTCATTTCAATTGTTTAAAAATTTGAAGACGACGACTTTTTGAAATGTAATATTAAACATAAAACGGAAAACGACGCACAACAAAATTAAATAAAATCAAAAGTAATAAAATGAAAATACCTTGAAGTATGCTTCCGTGTGAACTCATATGAGCGCGCTGTGATGAGAAAATTATTGCGAATTATGGTGATGGTCAGTGGTGTTGGTGGCTGTGGCAGTGACGGTGACGGTGACAGTGACGGGTGATGATGGTGGGTTAAAGTCTGCGTTAGTGGTAGTGCTCTAGTGCGAGCATTCGCTATTTGGCTAGCACAACACAGCGCTGGGGTTTTAGCGGAATTTATAGACGTTATTGTTCTACAATAATATAATTTCTTTAGTTTAGTTTAGTTTAGTTTAGTTTAGAAAAGCTCAATGGCAATTTCGCTAATGTGAGTGGGAGGCATTTCGTTGTTTTTATTTAACGCTCGACAACAAAGGCGGCAACGGCAGCGGACGACAACGACTAGGCAACTAGTGGTGGCAGCGTGAGTCGCACACAGATTTACTCACTTCAAACAGAACCAGAACACACGAATCCGAATCCGAATCCGAATTCGAATTCGTGCGATTCTGTAAAAATGTTGTTTAAATGAACGCTTTGTAGTGGTAGTAAAACGCGATGAAAATTAAATAAAAAATTAAAAAGCAACCGCAAAATAATGAAACTATTAAATATTTAAATTTCATGACGACGACGACGACGACGATGATGATAACGATGATGGCGGGTTTTACTTAGTTACGGCGATTGTAATTGCGGTTGCGATATACGAGTATTGGTGATATGGAAAAATGCCGTGACAGTGATTCTTGTTTTGTTAATAAATATGACGCCAGCTTTTGTGGTTTTTGCTGTTTATGCTCTGGTTTTTTCATGAAACGTTGCAGATTTTCAACATTGCAGCGGATTCACACAATAAAAACAAAATACTTTTTGTCTGTCTGTCTATCATTCTCTCTCAGTAGAATTTGTTACAAGAGTTCTAATAATTTAATGTGTTCTGAATTTTTGCACGTCTTCGAAAAAACAAAATGTATCGTATCTGCATGTGCACACTCATAGACAAGAAATAAATTCTTTGACCGAATGCTTGGGCATCGGCATCGGCAGCGCAGGCACCGACGTAATGTTCAAAATACAATTTTCGTAAAATTGTTTAACCAAATGATACCGTATTGTAGACCAGCTATGCACAACTTAAACTGCTTTGTATATGTAAACATTTTTCAACATCCAGAAGCTTAGCTATGCTGCTTTACAATCGCAGAACAAACGAGTGAGAGTATATGAAGAATGGATTGGAATGGATTTCTTTTCTTTCTTCTTCTAATCGCACAACATTGAACATGTTATTATAAAAATTTAATGATTTTCAATTAATTAATAAATATTGTATATAAGAAACAAACAAATATTTTCAACAAAGTTCTACGTACATATTTTAGTTTTAATTTTGTTGAGTTATACATATCCTGCTCTTTAAATATTTTTGAATTTTTTATTTCCATGTTTCCATGATGCAGGTAGTTCTTGATTCTTGACAAAAGCACGCCAGTGTGCGGTATTAATTTTTAGATTTAAACGGCAGAGCAGCAGTGTCGATCATACGCCAGAAAAACAGCAACAAACATTTTTTTTAAATAAAAATGATCTTAAGCTTTGTTATTAATAGATACACATTTTGAGGTAGAATTTTTGAAACAAGTTAAACAGAGAAAATATGCTGTTTTGTTCAATCGACAATGAAAAAAACGGATTATTTTCTGTATAAAAAAATGTATTCTGTTTTCTACGATACGATTAGGATTTTTTAGTATTTAGTTCACCATATTAAATTGAATATCATTTATTTTGTTTTGTTTTATGTACATTCAACAGTATTAAAGGACACATTTTTATCGAATAAGAGGCCGTAAATTGTCACAACAAAATTATATCTAGACAACTCAACATAAAGGTACAATGGAATTATCCAATAAGACAAATAAGAGCTTCCAAATACAAAACCTAATTTTATACTTCAGAAAAAATTTGTTTGCTAATATTTTAATTAAGTAACTGAATCCTAACTTTCAATTATACGAAACATTTCAATTCAAATTTTTTAAACAAAGAAAACGACAAATTATGAAAAAAGCGGTTTTGCTAAAAATCTACTCAGGATGGTAATCAATTTAAAATTTTGAAAGGTCCTTAACGACCTAATTTTAATCGCTTAAACTTATTTTTCTCCGACATATTTCTGGACATAATGTAAGTTCACTCTTAGCCAAAACAAAAATTCGTTATTAGCCACGAAATATGTGTTTCTAATTTGCTTACATTCGTTATATTATTTATTATATGTATATATGTATGTATTTTCCACAAACATCATAGGGTACTCTACAAGAGCGCACAAATACGTTCGCATATTCAAATAGCTCGAAAAAAATGTTCTCACTGACAGTAAATTATGTCACTGAAACGCGAAAACACTTGCGATTTTTCTTTTATGTTGAATGGCAGATTTTTACGTTGAGAATGTGACTTTAATATGTTTTAGTCACCTTAGTCATCACTAAATACTTTACTTTTGCACAACTTGTCAGAGGATGCTAAACTTCTTAGGGAGAATCACAACCACATTTAATCAAAGAACTCAACTGCTCCTTCACTAAAAAAAAGAGATGATTTAGCTCGGGCAAGCTGTATTCTGAAGAAATATTTTGTGCGTTTTCCCGTACTTTTTAGTTAAACACTGCATTTCAATCAATCTACTGAGCACCCAAGTGATATTTTTAGCATCGAACATAATATACACACATTCTCTAAATTGAAATTATTTATAGGTTCACATAAATTAAGTATTAACACTATCTTCACTGCAGATTTAACATTTCAGTTGTAAGTTTTTGTTATTACTAGATTTGAATAGTATCATTCGATATCGTATAGACCGTAACACACATACGTATGTATACTCGTATGTACATGTAGATACTTTAAACAATTAAGAAGCTTTTTGTTTTCGCACGAATGTCATCATGATTTACCGTGTTTTTGCTTTGATTTTGATTTTGAATAACTTCCGAAATAAAGAACAGATTGCATATGTACTTTCAACGGCACATACAAATTAAATAAAAAAAAAATAAAAAATTAAAACTCCGGTGCCACCAACCGTTTTGGAACCAAACAACAGGCTGACAGCTGACGGGCTTAGCTGGCCGATCACTGTAGTAATATCACAGAAAAGAACCAAACCGATCGCACAATGGAGAGCAGCAGTTCGAAACAACCAGCAGATCCTATACTATAGAGCTACAATAAATGGAAAGCGTATAGGAAAATTCTATTTCTGCGAAGCTACGCGAACGCAAATGATCAACCCGCCACATCAGCCGACAACGACACTAAAAAACCGAACTGAAATGCTTTCATGTTCGGGAACTTGTTCGATGCGTGAGTTGCAGCATCTCTGGTAGCACAGCTACCATATATTGGAAGTTAGCTTTTCTCGAATGAACGCTACAAAACTATGTCGGAGTGTAGTCTTTTAAATTCCCATTTCCCTACGAATTTACTGTCCTACTTATATACTATGTATGTACTAAACTATTGAGGCAAACAGCTGATTCTACATTAGCATTTTCTGCATGCTCTCTACCTCTTTTTTTCTCTCATTCTCTCTATTTTCTGTTCCGAAGTGTTGCGGGTATTTGAAATGTGCTGAATTAGAATTATATATAATCCTCACTGAACAAATTGGTCAATGAGTTAAAAAATTCATTTCTAGTCGTTTAAACCGACTTGACAAGAATGAAACTTTCATAATTAATTATTATCGAATGTTCCTTTTTCATTTTAATTAAGAATGTTTAGATGACAAACTAGGATATGCTTATAGAACAATGTTCTGTACCTATAAAACCAATTTTATTATAATCGTAAAAATTCAGTTACCTCATGAGAAATACAGTAAAATATGCCAAAATAACAAGAAAGTAAAAATTTACGCAAAAATCAACAACAGAACGCAAATTAATTACATTGTTGCGACGAGAAGTCATCGTCGGGTCATGACTAACATCGGTTTTAACGCGGGCCCTAGTACCACCTTCATAATGCCCGCACCAACCCACCCTATTCCACCCAACAGAAATACAAACAATGCTGGGTGCGCCTTTTAGAGTACAGTACGTTAGTGCATTGCCAAAACAAAATCTTGTCATATCTTATGTAAAACATTTTGTATTAATTTTAGGTAATGAAATTCTTCTTACTTTAGTTTTTTAAACAGTTTAACAGGGTGTTTTATATTAACGAAAATGCTACTAAAAACATAATTATTATATTATGTTATTATTGAAAGATTAAGAAATTTTAGTAAACTTATAATTTATTTATTTATTCAATTATTTATTCAATTTACGTTTAATGTTTGTGTTGTTGGAAGTGCTTCTTACTACCCGATCTGATTCTTAAACAAAATTATTTTTCGATTCATGTATCATTTTTGTGTGTGTAAAAGAAAAGTACTGTGCGTCAGCAGACGTCAGCGGTCAGCGGAGTCTTTAAACGAGAGCAGCAATATGCGAATTTGTTCGACTGACTACACGCAGCAGTTATTGACACTGAAAAAATAATACAGATCAGTGAACAACCTTTGTTGTAAAAACTGTTAAGTAAAGTTAATATTTGAGACGTTTTGAAATTGTGCACAAAAACAACAATCAGATATACATAGGTTTGTAAAGTCGAAAAATTATATTGTATATTTTGAAACAATAAAGGATTTATATTAAATGCTTAATTTACTTTTAAAAGCTAATATTTATTATGAGTGCGAACAGAAAACATCTTATTTAATTCTCTAATTTTTTTAAGTGAATTTGCGTGTGTTTTTTTGTGGAATACAATTATAATTAAAACATAAACAGTAAAAACTACAACATTACATACCTATGCACACACACACACACACACACACACACACACACACACACACTCACACAAAGATCTTTGTTATAGACATTCCTGAAATATACAATTTAATGTTTTTGAACAAATAAATGAAATTAAAAGTTCGTTTAGACGATTGTAGGAGCGACTACAACGAAGAGAAGAAAAATAAAATACAAAAAGGCAGAGTTATTTACTTGCAGGCTCACTCGGCACATTTGTTCACTCGGTTGGTTGGTTGGTTGTTCGCTTGTTCGACTTGACCTACATGCGACGGAAAAGTCATTATCGTTAAAGAAGGGTCAGAGAGAGGTGGTTGTGCGAGTATGACTGAGTGCTGGGTTCTTATAGGAGGGGTCGCCACGAGGTGCCTCAAATTCAATCCTCAATTAAACACTTGCATTGCTAGCAAAACGTGCCGGTCGCCAAGCAGCCGACGTTGCGAGGTGTCCCGCTGCTGTGGCCGCTTTTAGTGTTCCCTGTTCTGGGGATGGGATACAGCCTCAGTTATACGACGATACGACGGGCGTGTGTTTATTTTGAACTGCCTACAAAAACATTTTACATTTTCTGATTTCACAAGTGAATCATTATTTAAATATTTACAGAACCCCAAAACAATCTCAGTGCACCGCACCGCGCACGCAGCTCAACCTCTTAAAAATGAATAATTTAGACAGAAGAAATTTCAAAGGAAATGCATGAATCAGTTTTTGTGTGCGTTGTGTTTGAAGAAAAGCAAAGAAAGGTCTCTTTATCTTCGCAAGAATTAGGTTCACCCTGTATCACTTTAACAACAAAAGGCTTTGTTGTTTTTTTTAACCACTTTTTTCGATTTTCATGACCTGCCAAACAAAAATTCAAGTTTTGCATTGGTCTCTGATAAACGGATGTACCTATTCTCGAAAATAATTTCTGTTTCCGTTTTAACAAGTGCCCGAGAGTTGTACACAAGTTGCATGCTTGCCTCACCTCTTTCCCTCTCCACAAACCAGTGAAAGGGAAAGGAAATGCAAATGCAAATGTCCCAAAAACAAACACAAATGCCCCGTAGCGTTCTCGCGGGGCTCAACATCGGCCTCCATCACCACCACCAACTGTCACACAATGCACAAGCATAAGCACGACACGACAGACACCGACACACACACCAACACAAACAAAGACAAACATTTCGTTGTGTTCGTTATGATTTGGCTTGCCTATTTTATTTTACTTTATTTTTAAATCGCTTTACTCAGTTTACGCGCACGTTCGTTTCGGAAAAGTGGTTCGTTTCACACTGACTCGAATCGTTTATTTTTCGTTGGCCGTGGAAAATGGAAAATTTCTCGGAAACAGTGTTGCTTATATCTTTTCGAAAAAACAGAAAGCAACAATGCACACTTTTTCAAATAGATTTCGACCTATTGGAGACTCCAAAGCGTATGAGTGTCATGAAAAACTCAATGTAATGCAATTTTGTTTTGTCCAAATATACGAGCTTTAAAAAAACCGGAAACAGTTATGTATAATTTTGTTTGCTCACAAATATTAGAAGTATTGGGTTTTGTTTGAAGATAATGGATTTGGCTCTTGCTGAATTATTTAAATACATATTTCATAATGGGTGCATGATTTGAAAATTTGTATTTTTAAGCATAGAAAAATTTAGTTATGGTTTCGCATTAATGACCTTTTAAACTTCAAGAATAATTCTTTAATAAAATGAACTAAGAAACTGCCAACACTTACGAAGGGCAAATTTTTACCCGGCACAAAGAAGCTTTTGGAAAAGCTTTTCCGTACGCTCTTTTTAGTTTTGTTTGATTACTTCGATTTTCCACATAACAATTCAGCACATTAAAAAGCAAACGAACATATTTCGTAGTTCTCTGTGTGATGAAAATATGTAGCAGCTTTTGTTTGTTTAATTTATTTAAAAGCACATATACACACGCACAATACAGCAATTCCTGACGCAGTGGGTGCACCAAGGCTGCCGTTCGTTATATCTACAGGTAGCTGGCGTAGAAGCAGACGTAGAAGGAGCAGCACAAGAGGTCCTGCAGCGAAACGCAGCAACTTCGAATGACGACGCGTCGCGATGCTTTGAGTGCACTCTGCTAATTGATTTTCTGCTGCTGTGGACAATAATTGCAATCATATTTCCGAGTATCATACATAAGAAAAAAACGTTCCTGCACTGCTACTCAAATTCTGAGTGTTTAATGTTTATGTTTATAAATAATTCTTTCGTTTTTTACACACAATTACAATTGAACATTTATTATTTATATTTATTAACGATCAAATTATCCGTTCCATAAACCGTTACTAACTCGCATCGTTCGCGGAGTAAAAATCCGACGGGCGTCAAACCATGCATTTGCACCGCACCAACTTCGAACACCAACTGAATTGAAAGCTAACGCATAAAGTCCTTCTTTTTCTTTTATATGGGACAATGGATTTTACGACTCGTCTCGGCCGAGCTTTCAAAGCTTTTTCAAAAAGCAGACAACGGAAACAGGTGGCAACACGCTGTTAAATAACAATCTGCCATGCAGTATTAATAAAACATCCACGAAACATGATTTTGCATCAAAGCCAAGATTCTGGTTTAATATTTAAACTTGTTGCCAAAAGTAAAACATTATAATAAGTAATATATATAAATCAGAACCAGGGACCGAAGATAACAATTACTTTTAAATGTTTAAACAAAAAAAGCACGAAGAAGAAATTAACGTACAGTCGACTTAAGTGTACCATTGTGATCTGTTTGTGAAATGGCAATGCTCTTTAGGTTTTCGTTATTTTTGGAAGAAAAAGTTATTTAAATCGGCAGAAATAAAAGGTATTTTTAGATTTTTTTCTTGAAGAATAAAAGTACACAGTAGTGTCTGGGTATAGTGAACACCCTAAATAATGAACACCTCGATATAGTGAACGCCCAAATTTTAACGTAGAGTACTCTAAATAGTGAATTATCGAAAACCTCTAAATAGTGAAAAAAAATTTTGAAAGCAATTTCAAGCAAAAAACACAGGAAGGAATCAAAAATGGAAGAGATTATTACCCTAATTTGTATTTTTGCAGTTGATTGTTACAAAATCAGCTGTTTCTTCACCTTAGCGGTTACGTTTTTTGTCGAGTGTGAACCGATTGTTATTCAAAAGTCACTTTGTGAACGCAAGAAGGAAACGTTTATTCGCCAATTCTTTCAACAAGCAAACATTTATGGGTTCCTACTATTTTATTTTAATGATGTCTTGATTTTATATACACAAAGTGTATTTTGAGCAAATAAAACTAGTTTTTGAGCATAAATTGTAACCTTGATACGGTGAACAACCTCAATACTGTAAACAGGCCTTGCAATAATTAGTTCACTATATCCAGACACGACGGTGTGTACATATATCCAAGTTATTAATGAACATTTGATATTCTTTTATTAAATTTGAACGACGCCACTAAGAGATTTTCAAATGTGGAGCAGTACATTTAAAACTTTCTTTAAAGCTACTTTATCAAGCGGAAAACGGAAGCGTGTGAGCGCGTCACCTGTCGTCAAAAGCTTAACACTTTTCAAATAAATTGAGCTTATAGCAGCGGGAAAGCTTTGTCAGTGGTTATTTGGTTATTGTTATTGCTGTTGGTCGCTGTGACGGCGACGTTGTTGCTGCTGCTTACGTCCAGCGTTAGTGCGCTGCGTTCTTTTGTTTATTCTGAGTTCGTTCGGTTGGTTCGGCCCTCGTCGCGTCGCTGTTTGATGTTCACTGAGAGTCGTATGTCGTGTCGTTTGTGGCGCTGTGTGCGCGCCTGTGCTGCACATACATACACACGCAACTGCGGCCTTAAATGTGTGTCCGTGTGTGTGTTTTGTTTAGTTGCTTTGGTTGCTTGAAATGAAGAACACATTCGTCGTCGTCGTGTTGTTCGTTCGTCGTACTGCTGCTTCGCCCGTTGATAGAAATTGTTTTTGTTGATTCTGTACGACCAACAAAAAAAGTGCTGACCGAGCTTAAACAAAATATGGAAAACAGTTTCAAATCGAATTGAAAAATAATAGTGAGAAATTGTTTTTTTAAGTAGCTAATAAAAACATAATAAAAGAAAACTAATCGATGGTGTCGTTAGAATTTAACTGTTGGACAATATTTAAAAATTTAAATGCGGGAAACACTTTCAAGCTTGAAGCTGCAAAACAAACACAAGAAAAACAAGAAACACTTCGATAACTTTAACGAGAAATTTTTTTTATAAATTTCTACAAAAGTGTAGATAACTAAACTACAAAAACAATAAGCACAAAAACAACAACAGCAACAAATGCTGTGCTATTGACTACAGATATATGTAGATACTTGTGTTCTTTTTTTTATTTTATGTTAATAGACGAAACACACATAAATATCTCGCTCGGCGCGCAAAGAGAACAAAACAACAACAACAACAACAACAAGAACAACAACAAAGTCGACAACAACTACAGTATAACAATAACAGCAGCACAGCTCCCCCACCTCCCTCTGCGAACCAACAACCCAGCAGACAATATAAACAACAACAATTCTCGATTCGACTGAACGAATGAACAGACGAACGTCGAAGCTACTGCTGGTGACGGCAGCGACGACGACAGCGACAGCAAACGAACGCAACACAACACGAGGCGAATTGTTGTTGTTGCGTGTTATTTAATTTGGTGAGCTTTTAGTTGAAAGTTTCGGCTTCGACTTCTTTCTACAGCAACGAAATATTGTATCATGGCGCCCAAATCGGACAGAAGCGCGCGCGCGACTCACACAACAAATAACAACCAAATCCCCTCCCACACTAATTCGTATTTTTACAACACTAAGATTGCTAGTGTGTTTAGGACATGGTGCAAAAGCAAATCCAACTGAACGGTTAAAGGGAAAAAACAATAAAAACAATATTCATTAAACATTTTAGAAAGTGGAATTAGCCGTAATTGTCCACTAAGTAAGTCTCAAAAGCATATCACCCAGTACTATTCGATTGTTAAAAAATACACCGAAGCTGGTCCTTTGTCCAGACAGAACCTTTCTACCTTTTCGCAAAGAGAAACTACTTGAGAATCTGTAGACAGCTAGAAACAGACAAAATCGTTGTCTGTCTTGTTTTTTAAATTACACTTTTTTAAAAATTAATTTCAAGTTCAAAACACATAAAAAATCAATTGTCTGGTTTACTTTAAATTAATTTTGAACTATCTATTCTGAAATGTGTTCCGAATCTAAAAAGCTTCGATACGCCTTTGGCAGTTTACACTACCAGAAATCAACAAAAACGGCAATACTTTTGTTGTTGCTGTTATTGTAAAGTTACTTTTGATTCCGTTTATTTTTTTTCCTTCGTTAATGTCGTTTTTGTTGTCGCAGCAGCAAGTTGAGTTCAGGCGCGATATTTTTGTTGTTTTTTTTTGTTATCAACACAAGTTGATGTTGTTGTTGTTGTTTGCTGTTTACGCGAACACACCGTCTGCCACACCACACCGCACCAAGCTTATAATGAGATTGAATAACAATATCGCTCTGCATCACAACGCTTTACTCGCTGATTCGAAAATGGGGATAGAGCGCGTTCTTTACTTTCAGATACCCAGTCTATCAATCTGACTACCTTTCTTGACTGACGTCATATATGTAACGTTAAAAGCAACAAACACAATAATACAATTTGCAACAAGGACGAATTCAGCGAGAAAATAAAAAAACTGGAAAACAAAGAAAAAATATTTGTATTTTTACGTGAGGGTCGTTTGCTTTGCGTTACCGATCTCCAGTATGACTACATCAGCTTCGAATGCTGCCGCCACTAACAACACTACGCCCGCCTCTGGTGCGACGACCACAACTGCCGCTACTGAAGCCTCTGCGGCCTGTAACGGAACAAATTCAACAGTGGCATCGACTGAACGAATTCAGCCGCCAGCGCCAACAACGCGGAGTGGTGGTGGTAGCGGAGGGGGCGCAATGCAATCCGATGAAGATTTCAACATTCGTTTTGTAAATCTAGTGCGAACGCACAAATGTCTTTACGACAAAAAAGTGCCAGAGTACCGAAACAGGGACAATCAGGAGAAGGCGTGGTCACTTATATCCCAAGAGACACGCGAAAGCGGTAAGTTTGTTTCTTTCTGTTTGACTGATATTTAGAACAATATTTTTATCTGCCAAAGAACAAAATTTAAGTGGCAGTTAATGAAGACGACATGGAACGTTTTTTTTTTTAAATAGCTATTCTAAATAAATATTGTATAAATTAATACATTACTTTTAGAAATTTTTATATCTTTTTTTTTATAATTTTCAACACAATTTGAATAAAACGAAAATGACAATAAAATAAAAAAAAATTACCGTTACCTTAAAAATTCAAATCAGTCGGTTGTTACTTTTCACCGGAATTTTATCTGAAAATATGGCATTACTGTTTTTGACATTTTATCTATTCTATTTCATTAACGTCAGCTACTTATTGTACCGGAAATTCTTGTGTCATGGGAAAATACTTAATATATTTTTGGTGAGGATCAGATTCGATGGCTATAAGGCTATTAGCCATTAAGAGATATTGAGCTAAAATCAAACGAACTGATTAGATTTCATACTAAATCGACCCATCAACATGAAATCTCGTAAGATCGATTGAAGATGTAGTATTTGTTTTTAAAAAAATAAGAACTAAAATTCACCAATGATGCGCATTTAATATGATCGATAAGACCGAATTAAATTGTTAGCTTTTTAGTATTTTAAGATACAGATTGATTTAGTTTTTTCTTATCAATGGGGAAACCCGAAATATTTGAAAATATGAACTAAAAAATTATTTTATTTTTTTGTTTGCTTGTTTTTAGTTATTCATTGTAAGGAGCGTTGGAGAAACCTACGAGCATGTCTTTCACGTTACATTAAGCAACAGAGCGGCGCTGATCCGCAGCATAAGCCGTACTACTTAACGGAGCACATGGCGTTCCTGCTGCCCTTCCTCAAGTCAACACGAAACTCTTTGGACAATACCAGCCTTGCGACGCTTTTTCAAATTTCACAGCAGCATCAGCTTCAAGTAGCGCCTGCGCTAGATACTTTGCAGGTGATTGCACAACCGCAACTACAATTCAGAGATGTCGGGGAACAGCCAATGGAGGTAAAACATTCGCTTTCGGACAACGAAGACGAGGAAACTATAGACGCATTCGACCCCGCCGTTACGGCTAGTCTGCAGCTGCAACGTACCAGTCATTCAGTTGTTGCGGCACAATCGCCGCTAAGCGACACAGCTAGCGCCAACTCGTTGCAGAACTTTATCCCGGATGTACAACTAGCTGAGTTGCACACATCGGATGCGCCGCAGGATATCGCTTATGTAGCAACACACCACATTTACGGAGGAAATAGTGCATGCAGTAGGCGACGCGAGTCGCATGAGCCAAAGCGAATCAAGACCGAGTGCCTTGAAGCGACAGCGCAATTGCACAGTGGCGGGTATAATGGTGAGAATGCAGACATGGAATTTTTCCGCAGCATTCTGCCAGACATTGCAGCGTTGACGCCACAGCAGAAGCGTAAGTTTAAGATCGGAATTTTGGAACTTATCGACGACGTTATCGAGAGGTTTCCGGAGCAACGTCAGCGCAGTCCTACAACGAGCGGCGGCGGAGGTAAACATCGACGCAATTCAACACGGGAATGGCGGCATTAAAGCTTTTATTTGGTGTTTTATTTGTTTTAAATGGGATGCTTCTTTAATTGTAGCTGTAATTAAAAATAATTAGTTGAAACTAGACAAAAAATAAAAAAAATTAAGTGTCATTGTATGTATAAAAAATTGGTCGTTTTTCTGATAAAAAGGATAACTTTAATTTTGCATACTAGAAGGTTAATCGCACTTATAGCTTAAAACTACAACAAAAATAAAATGCTCTAAATCTCGCGAATTTACTTGTTTCCCTCGTAATCCGAATTACAACTTCGCGGAGCTAGTCTTTGTTGGATAAAACTTTTTAGAGGAATCCTTGGCCATGTCGATCAGTGTTTGAGCTGGCTTAAATGGAGCGCCGTAAGCGTCTGCGTAGGATTGCATTTTATTGACCAGTTTTGAAGCGGAATACTGGTCCACCCAGCGGAATGGACCGCCGGTGAATGGTGGAAAGCCCAGGCCAAAAACTGCTCCAACATCGCCTTCTAATGGTGAGTCGAGTATTTTTTCTTCGAGACAAAGTACTGCTTCATTTACAAAGCGCGACACCATCCGCAGGGTCATGTCTTCCACTGCACTGGAACCTTTGGGTATGAGCGCATACTTTTGCTTCACAATCTCAACGGCGTCCATATTAACAGGGCGACTGCCCTTCGCCTGACCCTCGTACATGAATATACCCTTGCCAGACTTGCGACCCAAGAAACCGGCCAAGACTAGATCTTGCATTACAGACAAATTACCGCCGCTAAAGCGGTCGCCGAATGCCTAAAAGTGACAATAAAATAAATTTAAAAAAGTCACATTAACAGTATATAATATGTACCGGTATAATATACAATCATATGTATTACCTTTGACAAATCGACTGCGATATGAGCGCCCACATCGATGCCAACTTCATCAGCCAAAGTGGCAGCGCCAACTGGAAAACCGAACTTCTTAGTCATTTTGTCAAGTTCCTTAGGATCAACACCCTCCTGCAGCAGTCTTATTGAGAAATAAAAAAAATGTAACATCAGCTTTTTTTTTATTTTAAAGAAACATTAATACAAATTTGAAAAAGGCTTATCTAAATATTTTTTTTGAGGACTATGGAAATAAACATTTTGGAAGTCTTTTTATAAATCACAAAAAAATAAGATTTACCTTATAGCCTCAGACAGCATCGTCGCCAAAATGCGCGTCGTGTAGAAGCCGGGCCCATCGCCTACAGTAATTACAACCTTACCCTGTCGCAGGCCCACGGCTACAGCAGCAGCAGCTGTATCCTTCGATGTTCCCGGATGCGTGATGATCTCGAGCAACTGCATCTTGTCGACCGGCGAAAAGTAATGCATGCCAACCACTTTTTCGGGACGAGAGCTGCCAGCCGCAATTTTCGATATGGGAATAGCGCTGGTGTTGGTCGCGATGATACAGTGCGGCGGCACTACTGCTTCTAATTCCTGAATAACGCGGTGCTTTACCTTAATATCCTCAAAGACAGCCTCAATCACAATATCGGCGTTTTTAAAGTCATCATAAGATAGTGTCGGTTTTAAATTAGATAATGTTTGATCACGTTCTAGTGAAGAAATGCGTCTGCGACGCACCGCAGTTTCCAGACCTTTTTGCACTTGTCCAATGCCGCGCCCGAGGCCTGCATCGGTGGCGTCCTTCATTACCACCTGATAGCCCTTATCGACTGTCACTTGGACAATCCCGGCACCCATTAAACCAGCTCCTAATACTCCGACTGTTTTTACCTCACGCTGCGGCTTGCCAAAGCGATTCTTTTTACATTCAGTTTGACCACGGAACAAACTAAAGAGTCCTCTCGATTCAGGCGTAATTGACAATTCGCCAAAACCTGTACGCTCAGCTTCATAGCCAGCTAATACTCCCTTGTCAACACCAGCACGAATCACATCGAGAATCTGTAAGCGTAAACGTAAGCAAAAATTTTAATTATTTTCAAATCGAATTTCTATTTGTTGTAAATAAATTATTTAAATACATGATTTTTTATTTAGAATCATAATACATACAAAACAATAAATTAACCACTTAAAAAATATTTTGTTTTCTTACAAACCTTAAGAGGTGCTGGATAGAGTCCACCAGACATTTTCATCACTTGCTGACGCGCAGTATCAAAGATTTTGTTCTTGACAAAGTCAAGACCCATTGCGAACTCGGTAAGTTTGTTGACAACACCCGTCTTTTGGCGGTTAATCTGCAATAGGGTGGATTTAAGACATCAAAAATAAAATATTACTAGAAGTAACGGATCTTACGATGGCGTACCTTGATTTTGCCACTTGCAATGTCGTTTGCCACCTGAACGGCAACTTTTTCCAGGTACTCGATAGTGGACTGTTCGGCTGGCGCTAGACCTGGGCCCAATGGGCTTACCAGCAGATCGACAATGCCTAGTTTTTTTGCGCGATCGGCTTTCACCTGCTTGCCTGTCAGTTCTATGTCAAGTGCAGTCGGAATCGAGGTGAGTTTAGGCAACCGTACAGTTCCTCCACCGCCAGGCAACAAGCCGAGCATCACTTCAGGCAGACCTAGTTTAGTTTTCTTGTCTTTGGTAGCGATGCGATAATGGCAGGCGAGCGCTAACTCCAAACCGCCTCCTAAACAAACTCCGTTTATAGCTGCCACAATCGGTTTTCGACATTGCTCCATGCGATCAAACATCATCTGGGCGCCATGAGAAATGCGTGACGCGTCTTCCGAAGTCTGGCATGCCTCCAGCATGCTGATGTCGGCGCCAGCAATAAAGCAGCCCGGTTTGCCGGAGATAATTACCGCCGAGCTCACCTGCGTATTTGTTTCTAGCTCCTTGAGCACCTGCTCGAATTCTTGGCTAATGTCGGCGCCAAGGGAATTGACTTTTGCACCGGGCGTGTCTAGCGTGACAACCAAAACGCCATTAACCACTTTCGTGTGGAGATGTTTATTGACAGCGACTGCAGCAGACATCATTCTTACGTTTTGAAGTGGGAAAGCTGAGTGCGAGAGTAAAAGTTATACTTTTTATCATACCCTACATCACGACCGTACACTGAACGTTAAGTATATTAAGTTTTGAATTTTATTTGTACTGAATAACATCTTCTAAAAATTCTGAGTGGATTTAACATTTTTGTCACAATTTTAGTCTATTCGTCTGTCCGTCCGAATGATAAAAACTTTTGATTTAGAGATGTTAACTAGAAATTTGTTATAACTTCTATTATTTATTTTTTTGTATAAGCAAAATCAGAATGTAACATAACATAATTCCATAAAATTACCAGCCGCATCGCACAAGTCCAAAGTTCAAAGTCCGGACTAGTCTTCTTCTACCCCATTACTCTTTCACAACAAATATATTAACCTAATTATGAGCCGGTAATATTGCTTAACCCGGTACATTACTCACCTCTCAAGCACTTCTTGTGAACCAATTGTTGTCTGGACAAATTTCCAAATGCACTCAGCAATCTAGAGGCCGACATTGTTGTACTTCCTTATCTTATTTAAAATTTCACTGCCGAGGACTTTGGATTCTAGTGCAGCACACTTTCTATTTTTTGATAAAAAGAAAAATAATTGCAAATTAAAGCGAACAATGACTTTTGCTTTTCTTAATTAATTAATATAATTAATATAATTTAATATAAAATAAAAACAAATTATTTACTACAGAAAGTCGACACAAAAGAAGTAACTAACACAAAACGGGATCGAACTTGTTGCACAATAGTGTTGGGAAAATCGGCTTCGAGTTCTATCGAAAATCGACTTTGAGTAAGAAAATCCGATTTTTTCGTAATCGACTTTTAAGGTGCCGTGGCGTTTAAAATCGTTTGCGCATATTTTCCAAACAAATATCTCAATTTTTTTATTAGAGGATGGTTTGTGTACATAATAGTTTTATGTTTCCGAATCACCCTGTTGGCATAAAATAATGTTATACTATTTATTACATATATGTTATACAAATTCTATAAATATAGATACACATATGCATATACATATATATATTTCTTATTCTATAATGTTCTAAATTAACTTACTAGTTATTATTATTATTATTATTATTATTATTATTATTATTATTATTATTATTATTGGAATTATCTTCGTTTTGCATTCGAAATAAGGTAATTATTAAATAAATCCGAATTTAATTCCGATAAAGAGAACCAAATCAGAGCTCAAACTATTTTTTTATTATTTGGTTATTATTGCCTAATTGCAATATGAATATCAAAATTCTTCAAGGTCTAGAATGGTTCTATTTTTTGTCGAAATCAATGCAGTTGTGCATGTAATAAGTGATGAACAAATTTGACCTATTAGTATAGTTTTGTATGAATACTAAATGTTATTTACTTTTGTAATTATATAATTAATTAATGTCAAATAAGTGTCATGCTGGTCAATCACGCAATCAGATCAAAATGTTTTTTGTTTATTGTTAGTTTTGACAGTTTGAACGGCCTTCTATCTCCATGCCTCCCTCTTTTTCGTTTGTTTGGTCTTAAGAGCGTGGCAAGGTGGTCAACAGATAAGATCGCGTCCGATCGCCGGTCTTATAATTTGATTTTGTGTGATCGATCTATTCGAAATTATTTACACTTTTATATTCGACGGGCACGGGTCGGGTCGGTTACGTTGATGTTGCTGCCAAGTGTGACAATTGCCCAATTAGATGGAAAAGAAACACAAAAAGTTACACGAAGTCCAAAATCGAATACGCTCGCATTCGGTGTGACGCTTTTCATGCCCACTTCGATTGTTATTAATTGGATAAGCTTTACTTGTGATGACGAAGCTTTAGAACCACCGATCGATCTCTTTTGTTTATTATTTTAATAAAAAATCACAAATATTTCAGTTAGTGTAGCACCGGATTTGGTTTTGCGGATGCAGACAAATAAAATTTATAATTTTTAATTAAAAAACAAAATAAAATGATAATCTTTAATTCACCTTTAATTATTTTAAAAACTTTTCAAAATACTAGTTGAACTTTAAAAACGTAATTTTATTACAAATCCGCTCACAAAACAAGAAACGCGTTTTCCAACCAAACTTGTTGCAGCAAACTTTCACCTTGTCCTTTATTTTTAATTGAGACTCCATGAATGTACACTTGTGCTCATAATTAAGTCACTCATTGGGTACAGTAGAAATATTTCAACAACATTTTGTTTGACTAAAGAAATAACGTAAATATTTTTGAAAATTTAAATAAACAGCTTATGAATTCAATATTCAATATTTTTTATGAGTTTGATACTCTTAAAACACGAAAAAGTATTTATTTTTCCATTTCACCATGTAATGAAGTCATCTATCTAACAGAAAACTGTTTAAATGCGATTCTTTTTTAATTTTTAACCTTTCAAAAAGTTGATACTTAGTTGGAAGTTCTTTCTACAGTGTGACTTCTCAGCATATAATATTCTTTGAACGGACTAGGGCTGCACTTTGACCGGGAGTGATTTCTTGATTATTTTAAACAAGGACAAACATTTGTAGAGAAAACATCGAACCTAACACAATTCGCCTATTACAAACTCAAGGAAGACATCAACTATTGACGTTAAGCATATGGTCAGATTGAGCAAATCAGATCCTTTTTGGCTTCTACCATATAATAAAATGTTGTTGATATATATTTCTACTGCACCCTATGAGTGACTTAATTGTATGAGCAGTATGTGTAAGTGTATATACACATATAAATGTATGTGGTGACTCTTCTAAACCGAAATGCATTTGTGGTCGGTCGTTTTGGCTATTTTAGAAATCGTTTACGGTCCATTTGCATCCGAAATTACCTGGGTTGCGCTGCGCTCGCTGATAGACATCGTGGAGCTCGATGAAAACTGTTGGCTTGTATTTTGTTGTTGCTGTATACAATTCTACTTCAACTGATCATGTCGGCAATATCGCTTTTGATCCAAACGCTCCGTACACACAATGACTCTGCAAAAACGGCGCCGCGCACAAAAATTTAACAGTCAAATCACACAAAAAAAAACAGAAACCTGAAAATAACAGAAAAAAAAAACGCTGACTCCAACAATCGACTGCGGCTGCAGCGACATTACATGCGAAAGATCGATCGTTGTTGCGCTCCGGTCTGTTGGTACTTCACTCAGTAATTTCAATTTTGATTCGATCCGCTAATCGCGCAATTCGAAGGCAGCACTTCTTCATCATCTTCGGGGCCAGATTCATAGCCGGAGCGTTTCCAGCGCTTTTTAAGCAGCATTTGTGTTCGTTTGAGGCTGTGTCGGTCTGATTGAGTACGCGGGTGAATTTGAAATGTATGTATGTGTGTGTGTGTGTGTGAGTACATGAGTCAGTGGATTCGCTCGGGTATTTCTTGATTTTGTTTGCTGCGATGCTGCAAGTTTTGCATCATCATCCTTAAGATACATATTAAAATAGTTGCCACATGACAGTTGCCGCAACCGCCACCGCTTAAAGAACTGCTTCGCTCTGCATCAAAGGTCTATAACTTTAACCGTGATTGATTCATAAACACTCGAACTGATTCGGACTTTTGTTTGGCTATGGTGGAGGTTGAGCTGTTCCGATGCTTCGATTATGGATTTGTTATATATGTATATACTTACACGTGGAAGCGGGGAGAGAATTTTTAGCCCGGACGATTACTCGCATATTTAAACAAACAAGTTTTAAATAAAAATTGTTATAGTTTTGTTCAACACGATCAAAAAGTTAAAAATATATTAAATTTTAGCAACAAATCCGAATTTGTAAACAAATAACTTTCGCATGGTGTTAAACATTTATAATGGAATTCCTTCATCTGCATCGGTATATGTAGTTATATTGTATGTATAGAAAAAATAAAAATGTTTTCATCTGTAGAAAAAACATACATAGATCATTATTAGTTAATGTTAATACATACATACTTTTAGAATTTGTATTTTCTTAACTATTTAATGTTGATATATGCTATGTATAATCCAACCATTAAACCAGTACTCATTCGATTTTAGTAATTAAGCCAGAGTTTATTACCTAACCTAAAGTGTTTTTTAATAACACTTTAGAAACGTTGTTTGATTTTTGATTTGAGTTTTGATTTCTAACGCAATTCTATCGTTTCTATAATTTAACTTTATATATTTTGCAAATATCCATGCAGCCCTTTCGTCTAGAAAACACCGGCGCAAGAAGCTACTATCTAGTGTGAGTCTGCCTTACTAGATACGACCATAAAACCTACTTTCTAGATAACTCAAAATTTTGTAACAATAAAGTTATCAAGTTTTATAAATATCTTTCTCAACTACAGACTTACATAAAAAAAAAAAACAGCTCTAACTAAAAGAGCAATTTTTTCTGGCTTCAGTTGGTGATATGTGTTTAATTTTGGGTTTTTGGTTTTAATGTGGGCGATTGGTGGTTGATGATGATGATGTTACCTGCGCAAGTAGATTTACTCTCAAGCGCTATACATTACACCAAAAGCAACAAATACAACAACAATAATAACAAAAGTAACAATAACATAAAAAAAAATATTGTTAAAAAATGCTGATAAATGAGCGGCGTAAATGTTGAAATAATGACGCGAAGGTAAGAAAAATGCCGCATCGCTTTTTACAAACAAACAAACAAACCAACAAACAACAGGCAAAAAAAAAAATACAAAATATGAGAAAAAGTGCGCCATGGAAAATAGATTACGTTCTACAATTTCAAATAAGCCGAGGCTCCGCTGATTGATGAACTGTCATTAGCATGCAACGATGAAGTGCGCAGTCAGGCTACGAACCAACAACTACAACAACAACAACAACAACAACAACAGCGACATTAACCAAAATTAAGTAAAAAATTTAAAAAATAATATATACATACATACATAAAAAATCAAGACAACAAGAAAGGTAGCGGCAATAATGACGCATGATGCTGGCATTGAAAAATAAATACATTGCAGCGTTGTCCATCTTAGTTCACACTTTTGTTTACGGCTGCGCGCTACGATGGAATGTAATGGCGATCCTAAACCAATCGCATCACGCTGCTTTTGACAATTACTAGCGTGAATGTCATCTTAAGCATTTTTAAATTATTTAACTATCTATAAATGAGAATACACACCCGTACAACCACATTCGTTCACATCGCATGTACATACATATGGGAATTGTATTTACGAGTATGTTCTGCTGCACCAAGTCGAACGTACGCAGATCACAAATAAAGTATTCGAAAGTGTGCATTTGGATTTGCGTGATATACAAGCAGCAGCCAAGGAGTCTGCAGCGAAACTAATTTCGATATTAAATGCTGAAGGGATTTCTGAAAATCATGCTAAATAATTAAATTTACCCATTTCGGTTCATGCAGCCACAAACAAGCATAAAAACGTGCATGTACATATGTATGTATGAATGTATGAGTAAATACATATGTATGTATATGTGGATGGTTTAAAACTGAAGCAGTCTAACTCGACTTCGAGTTTTCATACTTCGATTGACACATTTTTTAAGTATACCTTGCAAAACGTCCCAAATTCTTAAGGTCAAAATAAATTTACAACAAAAAAATATCATTTACGAGTATATGAAACCAATTTCTTTACTCAATATCACATTTCGGCCGAGTTTTGCTCTTTGTTTAGCCAAATAGCGGTTTTGGACTTAAACGTGTCTAGTTTGGCACTATCGACATGTGAAGTGGATGGTGGTGGAAACGCATCTTTGATTTAATTTCAATTTCATATCGCGTTGCAACGTGCCCAAGTGTGGCAAGATACTTGAGGCCGATTCCGATTCAGCTGCCGCTTGAAAATTATGCCGAGCGCATCTTCAAAACGCTTCTGCAGCACGTCAAATTGCAATAAAAGTGTCGGCAATTAACTCGAGTGACATGCACTTCTGCCTCTGCGTGCCTCTCGCAGCAGCAGACGACGGCGCATTGGTGCAGCAAGCGTGCAACAAGTAGCTGAACAGCAGCAAGAGTAGCCAATTCTAATACCTCTAATGTCGTAACAGGAATGCAGTATTAAATGAAATACGAAAGAACACCTCCAAAATCACAATTCACGTTCCACCTGTTCATGGTAACAAACATGTCTGCTGTTTCCCCACCCCCTCACCAACACTCCAAGTTAAAGTCAGCGATACATAATTTTGAATTCAATTGCGAATTCTCGTATGTATATGGGTATGTACCCTTGCTTCCATACAGCCCACACTCCGTACACATCAGGCGCAACTGAGACAAATCCTTTCTCACATTCGTACGACGAAAAGCTGAAAAGCTTAGATACATACTTTGCGTGTCTGTCTTAATTCGGATTTGGCGGGTGCGACAAAGGCGGGGACTACACGCACACATACACACCCTCGTTGTACGACAACGCCGTTTTGCTTGTGTGGTTGCTGCCGGCCTACGCGCTTTGTCATTTATGCAAAGTAGGTCCCGGCGGCGGAAGACACCAAAAAAAAATAAAAATAAAAAAAACAAACCTCGCTAGCTATAAAATCCATTGGATATCTTATCTTATCTAATCCGGCGACTGATTTCGTAGGAAATAAATTGAAAAACGTGTCAACAGTCGTTTTGACAAGCATTTTAACCCGTTTCAGTGGGGAGGATGTGCACGAAACAAAATTTTTAAATTCGTAAGGTAAGGTGGCAAGTGTACAGAGATGCCAACATCAAATTACAACTAAAAATACAGTTGTTTACCTTTATAGGATCAGATTCGGTTTATAAGAAATTGATTACTTCACAAACATTTAAAAAAAATTAACTTCTATCGAACTCTTTAGATCAAAGCCATCTAAAATTAAAAGAACTTAACAAAAGCAACAATGCAATTCGTTTTATAATTTTAAAAGCGTGGCAACTTTTTCAAAATCTCATGACTGATATTTGTATACAGTCGTGCCTGGGTATAGGGAACTAATTATTGCAAGGACTGTTCACTATGTCCGGGTTGTTAACTCTTTCAAGGTGGACATTTGTTGTTCTTGCGTTCAGAAATTGACTTTTGGACCGCTTTTTCACGTAGACTTCGCAGTGCTGGTATACCAGCATCATCAGTGGAGTTTTTTTTTGTGTTTTTTATTGATATCTGCTTGAAGTTGCTTTCAAATTTGTATCCACTAACTAACCTCCAAATAGTGAAACAAATTTTGAAAAGCATTTTAATCGTGAAGAACCATGTAACAACTTGGTTGTACACTATATCGAGGTGTTTTTACTAGAAACGACTGTAAATACATAATATGCTATTTTTCAATATGATTTAATTTTTAATCATGACACCTGGCATAGCTATGCGGCAGCAACATCGTCCTTTTGAACTTCGCTTAATGGCATATTTGCTTCTTTAATCAAAACAGGAGCAGCACAAAAGCCAGTCATCCATCGGACGATCTATTTACTCCCTTTCCGTTGCATGTTTGAGACACCGACCGCATCCCTTCGACGTCGCGCCACGCCACATTATGTGCGTTTCAAAATTAGTTTAATCAATATGCAACACGCTGCCGCCGCACTCAATTCATTATTCGCAATTTGCGGTTTTTGTTTTTGCGAAATGCTGAAATTATCCGTTCTCCATGTACTGCCCTGTCTCGTCCCGCTATGGAGCCGCTTGCAATAATGAAAGAGAGAAAAGCAGAAGAGTGTTTCCTGCGGTTTATGCTGCTATGAAATGTCTAGCGTGGTCGGTCTTGACTGATGTGGGCTCTTCTGCCCTGCCATGAGCTCTGAACTAAATCGATGAATGGCCTTTAGCAGCATCGATATTCTGCGGTTTAAAGCTGTAAAAGTTGCGTTGTAGTGTGGTAAATCCGTTCAGAAATTATTGGTCTCGCTACCAACCAAGATTGGCACGCAAATAATTTTTTCCTCTTTGTAAAAAAATTGTCAAGTGTAGAAATGTGGCGACACAACGTCTTGAGGATGTACCTGCATGCCAGATTAATTTTATTTATTTATCAATTGCGTGTTAATAATTCGCTTACAGGACAGAAACATACAAAAATTATTCCTATGAAAAGTTTGGGTTTGCTTTCAAGTTGAAATTGCTTCCTGCGCTCCGAGAAACTGTAACCTGCTTGTAATCTGTAATAACCATTTAAAAAAGTTAACAAAAAAAAACACGTTTTTCTGTCTTAATGCAGATTTGTGGCAGATGTTAATATTTTTTAAAGCAGTTTTATTTTCTGGCTAGTATTTTTTAATGAAAAAACTCTGCGGTCCTGTCATAACATATCGACCAAATTAATTTTAATAAGTTGTCATAAAAAAACTCCCCATATTTGCACAATAGTAAACAACAAATATATGTACATATGTATATCACAAGTAAACCGCAGGACATAATTGCAGTCACTGTGGTAGTAGTAGCAATTGAAGCACCGCAATCTCAGCAACATTTTGTCCCCTTTCCATTTCGACCATAAATAAATTTAAGCGTCCATGGAGAATTTTATTTGATTGTTGATTACAGCGCTTTTACATTTCTGCGATGCTGTGTTTGTGCGCAAGGGAACCTTTTTGCACCCCTTGTGAATGTGGGCGAGCACAGTTTAAATAGTTGTTCCACCACCCTACTCGCCCCTTTACTATGGCGATATGTTGCGATTTTTTTTTTTTTTTTATAAATCAGCGAAAAGTCAAACTCGTAAGCAGGACAGTCAACAACAGAAATGACAACCTTTGAGTTGTACAGACAGCTTGCTACCCCCGCAATTACAGGAAAAGGTGGTGGAATAGTCGTAACAGGTTAAAAACAATCAAACCGTTGCAACACGAAATTTATGCACCCCTTTTTATATCGCGGCAGTTTTTAGGGGTTCCCAAAGTGCGAAATGGAGACATTTAGCTCAGACAAATGTTTCAACAGGGGTCATGAACATAAATCACGGATTCCATCATTGGTTCTAATCAATTTAGTAGTTAAGCTGCATTACTTTTTTTAAATTTGATAACATCCAATCCACCAGGAATTGACATTTTGGTTAGTGGACCTTTAAGCCAAATACTTAGCAACAAAAAATATAACACCAAAACACTAACGTTTTTTTCGAATGAACATTTAAAGATAAGCTGTCCGTGGCGCTGACAATTGATCCATTCTGCCTACAAGACACTTTTGTGGTATTCGTATTCTTTACAATACTATCTATCTATCTATCTATCTATCTATCTATCTATCTATCTATCTATCTATCTATCTATCTATCTATCTATCTATCTATCTATCTATCTATCTATCTATCTATCTATCTATCTATCTATCTATCTATCTATCTATCTATCTATCTATCTATCTATCTATCTATCTATCTATCTATATATCTATCTATCTATCTATCTATCTATCTATCTATCTATCTATCTATCTATCTATCTATATATCTATCAATTTGTTGAAATATATTAAAAGAGTTTTGGTCGAAATAAAAATTTAACTTGTTAGTTCAAAACATATTTCGATTAGGTCTACGAAATCTGCAATGCAATCCTATTTTGCATCTAATAATCGAGATATGAATACTCGTATATGAAGTTTCCGAAGACGGCCACTATTTCGAAAGCCTCATACAAACAAACAGCTATCTCTAGCACAAATATAAATCTTAAATTTATGATTTAGTATTTTGGGCCCAATCAAATATTCAAATTTCGTTCATAACTTTATCTTCAAATTAATCGATGAAATATGTCAGCCGTTACGTTGTCAAAATAGGGAACGAGGTATCGAGCAAGAACCGTGCTAATCCATGCATCTCATAAATTGTTAAGCACTTTACTGGCTCCCAGCTGAAAGATGATACATAAAAACATACCTTCCTCTGGTGTGTGCGTATATCAAATTTAAAGTGTGCGCATGCCCAGCTGGCCCCTGACCGAGCGTTGAAGTCAATAGGAGAAAACCATCGACAATAACAACAACAAGAAACCATTGTCAGCAGAAGTGGCATCGTGATAACTTCATAACTCAGCATTTGAATATTTTGTATTTTTTTTCTTGTCATTTACGCAGATCGAATGTCCACAAAACAAAAATATTGACAGCGACAAATGTTCGTAATTTAAATTTTGGAATTTGATCACAACGTCTGTGTCCCCTCCAATAGTCAAACCGCCAAATGGACAGAGAAGTGTGAAATTATCGTTAAAGCGTAATAATAGCGTAAACGTCTACTTATACGTATGCTAATCACTGGATGGCTTAAAGGTATTTAACGACGGCCATTTTTCAGTTATTGACCAAGTTCAGTGGTGCTTATGCGCGATCGTTGACAATGCCCGCGAATTTGATGCCATTAATTACTCAAAAAAAAATAGAATGTTGTTGGCAGCGCAGCGCAGCGTAATGCAATGCAGAGCTAAATTGTACGTTTCTTTGATATGATTATTAAAAATGTTAACCAAAAAACCAAATTAAAAAGGTAACGGCTATTGCCGTAATCATTAATCAAAAAATTTCATTTCTTAATTCGCACCATGATCGTGTGCTTCGAGTTCAAAGTGGCTGTTTTTTTTCAACCTCACATGCACTCTATGTAAATTTAACTTTTAATAGAGCGAAATGCAAATTTTAGATATGTATATTAGAGTGGTTTTGAAAAGTATGGACAATTTAATTTTAAAAAATGTATCCAACCTATTTCAAAATTTTAGCGTTAAATTGATTTTATCACGCCCATTTTTGGTAAAGTTGTCGACAGCGACCAAACCACATTATATACAATCTTTTTGTATAATATTGGATAAGTGAAACCAAATATAAAGAACCACTCTAATGTATGTATATCGATCTCGTCAGTCGCATGTTTAGCAACGAATTCCATTACCGTAAGTGACTCTGCAAAATGGCGTTCATTGGAAGCAAGCATAGTTCCCTCCACACGATCACTTCGACATTGCACGAAACAGTTGATTGGCAAAAAGACGTTGGCACTTGGTGCGCGCATCATTCAAGCTGCTTCTCCAACCAAACGCCTACAAACGCAATAGCAGGCGTACCAAATAAAACTGAGAACTTCATGCGCTGATAGTGATGACTGTCAAAAGCAATTAAAGTCAAACTTCAACATGACTCCACTGTGCATAATTTTTCTAGTGGAGTCTCGGGCCTATTCAACCACGAGACATACATACATATGTACGCTATGTGAGTTTACACATTCCAAAAAATCATTTTTTTGAATTAGGCTTAATAAAAATGATCGATTTTTCAACAAAAAACTGTTAAACAATTTTATTTTTTCCAACGAGTTTCAAAGTTGTCAAAAAAAATTTCCAAAAAGATATATATAATTATATATATAATTTTATACAAAAAAAAATACTTCAAATTAGCCAAATAAATCTTATAACAACGACAATAAAAAATATAGTTCAGGATATTTAAAATATTTAAGTTGTACCAACTTGAAATTTTCATTTAAAATTGTCTAGAGGTGCACCAAGCTTTGTATCGATGACTGGCTGCTGCATTTTATATTCCATTTTCCTTTACACTTTTATGACCAATTCAAAAACAAAATTCCAAATTTTGAACTGTATAAATTAACAAACAAAAAAACTTAAGACGTCAATCTACTCTAGCTATCTTGAAGAAAAAAGCAAAGTCGCTGCACTACAAAGCCTAGAAAAAAATTGGTGAGCTGAAGCAGCAGTGAGTGTGACATGAAGTGTGCCCAATAAAGAGCAATTACAACGTCTTCTGCTTTTAGTATTTTTATTTTCTAATAGAACCGTAACGTGGTCAAAAGTTGCAGAATTTGAGTTTTAACCGCACCGCGTCTTTCATGTGCCACTGACAGCTCTTTTGAACCAGCGCAAACAAAAAAATAACAATCGACCAAGATCGCATGATAATTTGATGAAGACGCTGTGGCGCGGCGGCTTTGACGATGCGGCACTTAACGTAATTAAATTACAACAACTCTATCGCTCGATGGTAATTAAATGCGAAGAAGGTGCGAACTCAATTGAGTGTCTGTTTGGCTGTCTGTCAGTGATGTGATCGCGTTGAAATGAAATCGCGTCGACCAAGAGTTGACGTTCAATAGCAGCAAATCCGCTTAACCAAAAGAAGAAGCGTAAAAACGCAATGATTCGACAATTTTGCGAAAGTACTTCTTTCTTTCAGATCTAACTTGTAGACGCAAACATTCATACATACATACAAACATACATACATGCATACATACATACATACATACATACATACATACATACATACATACATACATACATACATACATACATACATACATACATACACATATACATACATACATACATACATACATACATACATACATACATACATACATACACATATACATACATACATACATACATACATACATACATACATACATACATACATACATACATACAAACATACATTCATACATACATACATACATACATACATACATACATACATACATACATACATACATACATACATACAAACATACATACATACAGACAGACAGACAGACAGACATACATACATATGTATATACATGACTGTTTCTTGAACGTACTCGTACATTCGAGTACTGGGTTGACATTATGGCTTATTCATTTTTCAACACAACTTTTATCAAGCTCGCTCGAAAGCCGTTGTCATTGCTGCTTTGTGTTAGCCTTGGCGAAACGGTAGTTTTTGCACATATCGGTGGGAGAAAGTAAACCACGTTTTTGTGTGTTAATTGAAGGCAACGCAGATCATTGCCAATTAATTGCCAAATGCGCTTAGATATGCCTTTTTCCACCAGCCGTGAGTAGGCACATTTTTAAGTCGTCTAAGTTCGGCGTTTTTAGGATGCCGAACCGGTATTTATTTTAAGTTGCTCTACTATTCCAGAGACCCGATTTTAATTGAATGCTTTAGCACAAATTTCTATGACAATTGAATTTTTTCACCTTATATTCAAAATGTATTCCTTCTTGTCAAGGTCGTACAAAATCAGCTCTACCTACTCTAACCATTTGTTTTGGTGCTGCTTAAAAAATAAGTAAAAAATAAAATATTTATTGAATTCATGCAACGCTGATTCATGCAGAACAAGCGCATAGTTCCATCGACCTTTTGCGCACCCCTGGATACGAGTAAAATCGTGGCTGATTGTTAAGAGTACAGTAAAAAGTTATTCGTGACACAGCAGTCACACTTATTAGAGTTCGAGTTGAATTAGTATCTGGAGTCTAGTAAAAAAAAAACACATGTAAAGCAAGCTCATCCACAAGTGGACTCAGTGTTTGAAACGCATATCACCGCATTATTGCATGTCGCTCGCCTGACTTTGATTAATTTTAGACACTAATTATGTGCTGTCAACTGATAAATTTGTTCCGTCTTTCCATCATCAGTTTGTCAGCTAGTATGACTATCACTGTTGAAGATCACAGATCAGTGATTTCAGCACGTGATGATACCTTCATCGCCCATCCCTCTGCTATGCTCGTCTATGTCATCCCAGTAAAATAAGTGACCACATGACACCTGATATTTATGTACATATTTATATTAAAGCATTCAACAGCAAATATGGGTAAGGAACGGATCGTTCCAATTATACCGAATATATATATAAATATATATTCTATAATAACTGTTTAACTATATAAGATATCATATTTAAAAATATTTATGTAGAAAAGGAATTTTAATTTTACAAAAAACTTTTACATGTTTTCTTAATTTTTAAAGGCAACAAACACAAGTTATTGATCCGCTCCTGTTGGCACGCGGCCTTTGTTTTTAGGTGCACTCTTCTAAGCGAATTTAAATTTTCTTTGGTGTTCAGTGGACACCTTCGTTAACTTTCGCTGTTGCATTCATCGGTTCTGCCGCAGCGGCGCGCCGTCTAATGATGTCGCAATCAATTTTCGATGATTTCTCAATAAGTCAATTTTAGTGGCGATAGTTTCTCATTTCATTGTTAAAATTTGTGGCTGTGACTGTGTGTTAGTTTCTTGTAGGAACTGCATATTTTACATTTCCAAAACGCACACATACACTAACACACAATGCACTCGCATATGCGGCATGGCATCTTGGGAGCCAAAGTTGGCGGTTGCGGCGTGTATTGTTGGGCTCTGCGAGCACTCAAAGTCTCACCTTTCGAATGATTTATTAAAGTGTCATTAGTGCACGAACGCACAAGTATCTGCCGCCGCTGAAGAGCGGTAATGAAGATACAACCGTGGAAATGGGATTCGTTAAGTAGTTGGAGTTGGTTTCGATGCTCCAGAGGAAAAAGTGTAAATCGATGCCCAAGTAAAAAATGCGTTTTACATTTGGTATGCGTCGAAGTAAAGGCAGGGGTTCTCTGATATGGAAAAATAAAACAAACGCCTTAATATATCGTCTCGTTTCGTTTCGTTGCCACAAATGCATCCGAAATATTTGAGAAACGCTTTTCGGTTCTTTTTTGTGCTTTAACACGCTGCGCTAACTGCGGAACTTGTTTATCAAATAGAGTGAGTGCTTTCCATAATAACTTATTTAAATGGACGACAACACGCTTTTGCCGCCCGGTTTCGATTTGAAATCAACAGCATCTAACGAGCGTTTTGCCGTCATCGTTTGATTTATTCGAATGCAGCCTTAAAATATAGTTGTAGTTGTCGCCGTAGCAATCTTGTTTAGGAAATAAGGTATCGCTGTAAAGAAGAGTGATGTGATAAGATAGCTCAGTGCTGTTGGGCTATAATAATAATTTACAACTTTTGGTGAGCAGAGAGCACTGAAAACATAACTGTGTATGTCAATGCAACTCAGAGTGACCAAATATTGACCCAACTATTAGTTCAGATTGGTTCTATAATTAATTGTAATTTTAATTCTAATTTTAATTGTAATCTATAGATGTAAAAATAAATGTATCTTTCTTTCTTTCTTTCTTTCTTTCTTTCTTTGTTTCTTTCTATCTTAGTGCCATATGCGCGTCTAAACCATTCATCCGATTGTAATGCAATTTTGGGGAGTTTTGCTTACGCCAAGGATGGTTTTGTGGAAAAAAAGTTTCCACGCCCACCTATTACGCCCACAATTTACAAAACAAAGTAAAAATATTCCATTATTTCGCTAATATTGCTTGCAACTTTACCAAAAATGGGCGTGGTTGTATCAATTTAACGCCAACTTGTATCAATTTTACGTCTATCACCATTGCTCAGGAATTTGATGCGCTATATAAAAAAGCATGTATAGAAAAGAAAACCAAGGTATAAAAAATCTACCACGCCTACTTATTACGCTCACAATTTGTTTAATTAAGTGAAAATATTCGATAACATTGCTAATAATTTCACCGCAGTAACCCAGATTCGCTATTACGGGGAATACCAGGAAGTTCCGCAGACTACCTGGAAGTTCTGCAAACATATTATTTTTTTTAGTGACATTGCAACGCATGCCGGGCATTATTTATAAACATTTTACTTTACAAGATTTTCATTTTAGATTGTAGTTATTCGCACAATGTTTCTCATTCGCACAATTGCTTAAGAGGATTCTTAAAGGGTTATGTAACTTTATATACATTTTTATCTGTTCTTTAAAAAGCTGTGCAAATTCTGGAGAAATGCTAAGCACAAAAACTGGTAATGATATTGCGCCACTACACATAATCTAAATATACAAAAAGAAAAAGTACCTTCCCGAAAGGAATTTGCCAAACAAAAAAAAATTTCACTATTTTACACGCAACACAAAAAATGCTGCGACCTCACCATGCCATCGACCCACAATGCTTCCTCCCAATCTCTTTTTCTCCCTTATTTGCCCACCTCACATCGTGGCAGCATTCCATTAAGCAAATGGTAAATCTCTGACGAAATCCTTTTTTATCTAACAAATTATTATACCGGCACAACTGTGGCTACAATGTGCTGAAAGTTCGCGTGTTGAATGGGGAACGATGCTCTGCCTCAGACTGTGCTTAAGTAATGATGTTTGGGTGAAGAAGGCGGAGACGTTTTGCTGTGTTATCCCAGCTTTTGCACACAAGACCATGTTTCTAATAATTCTCAACATATATATGTTGTTTTTTAAAATCTATAACTAATTTAATAATAATTCTCAGTTTTGTAATCAAAAGTTGCTTTTTTGATTAAGTAGTAAAATATTTCATAGGTAACATCCAAAATATAGTTTACTGCAGGTTGTTGGGTATTTCAGCTGCGTCTCGCTCAGATATAACTTTCTTGCTAGTTTTAAATGAAAATTTTATATCATAGTCATCATATTTTTGTTTAACAATTAAACTAATATTCGAACTGGACAATACAAATTAATGCATTATATTTTTTATTCAAGTTTTTCAGACACACTCATTTATATCTTTGGTTAGTTACACTTAAAGCAAATAAAAATATTAAAATGTTTATTTTTTAAAGAAAGAATTGCATTTTTGGCCCTCTGTGACTCTGATACTTATGTATGCTCAATTTTTTATGGTATTTTCGCGTTACCAGGAAGTTTTATTTGCCCCCATAATGATGCGCAAATGTCGCGCTAACAATATGCTCGGGTTCTTTTTGCTTTCTGCTTTTCCTGTCAATTTCACATCGGGTTAAGGTGAGAGAGTGACTCGCTACGGAACTCTGTATTAGTTTGGTGTATGCCTCGAGGAGATTGCCCATAAAAATTCCATAAAGATTACAATTTATGCGAGAATTTGCATTGATACTCGGCACGACACGACACGAGACGACACACTGATGACGATTTGCGAAAGGGTTTTTTTTTGCACGAGTCCCATTGTTGAGTACTAAAGCAGAGCAAATGGAGCGCCCGACCGAGAAAAACGATGATGATGATGATAACATATGAAACAGCTAGACTAGCGGCATTTGTTGATGGCTTATCAGTTGAGGAAATGATTTGCAGGTATTATTAATCAAATTAATGTTTTTTTGATAAGAATACGAAACTCAAAATGGGTGGCATCCATATTAAACGAGAATCATCCATATTATGCTTACACTTAACACGTTGTAAGTAATACAATTAAAACATTTTCCCCTTTTTTTGGTTATAACATTTAACATTTATTAAAACATTTTTTTTGGTAAGTTTTTTTTCAATTCTTATTTAGTAGGCTTATCATAAAACTAAATTTGTCTGCTTGTTCCTGGCTTATCCAATTCGTGTGTTCAAAATATGTGTGTGTTAAATTCTAATTGGAATTTTATAATTGGATAATTAAAACAAAAATGCAGCAAAATAAATTTAATTTTAATTATTAATGAGCCGTTTTTAACGCAAAGCCAGCTTTAATTTGTTACTCGTTTAGCAGCTCTGCACCACAAATAATGCCCCATAAATAATTTACATACACATGTGCATTTTATATTGTTGTTATTTTCGATTTGATTTTCGTTTTACCAAACACACGTTAACTAATTAATTTGAAATTAATGCTAAAACAAATAACAACATCCCATCAAATTTGAACAGAGCAAGCAGAACCAAATACGTAGTCGCCTCGCCTCGCCTCGCATCGTTGTTGTTGCTGGTGGTGATGTTGTCGTCGAAGCCGCTGTTGTTATGCTTGTTGGACGCAGCTAATTTTCATAAAACGCCAATATATTTAAAATCGAAAAAGGTGTGAAGTATTAATAAGATGTCAACCTGAAAATGTTAATTTTTGAAATTATGCTTTCGCTGGTTGGCCTCCTCCCTTTGGTCATAATTGTTACTCTTAATGGTCTCGCGCTCAAAGTGGCTATTTATAATGTGCCAAAAGAAGTTCAAGGTTCAATTTGCATATTTTATAACAAAACGCATCTAAAGTGAAAAACAAATGAAGAAAAGAAAAGAAAAAAAAAACAGACAGACAAACAGACAGACAGGACAATCAGTCACATTGCTACATTTGAAGATCTACGGTAATCAGCGCAGTCTTGAAGAGGTGTCCACTTCACAAGTTGGCAGTTGCGATCGAGGCAATCACCTACGAACGAATGACTCAACTACCAACGCATGCACGAAACGAGTTGGTAATTAATTTAAGCTGCAGTCGACACTACGAGACGAAATTGGTTGCGCATCCCTTTTTAATTAATGGCGGCAATTTGTTAACGTCTGCCAAAGCCGGGAGATATTTGCCCAAAATTAAGACATGCATCGGAGCGTTGACTGCAGATACGGCACGCCGTTTAAGGTGCTGATTGATCTGGTAGTAGTAAATGCCACAAGTCAGACGAATACGTAATGCGGTGCGCGCGATCGTTGTAGGAATGCGTTGCTGTACTTAAGTTGACGACTGGGCGGATCAATATGGGTGAAACACGTATGCTACGACGTGCTACGTCGCGCCACAATTACCTGAAATATTTGTACGAGAATATTTTGGCGAATGAGTGATTCAAAATTGCGCTGTGAATTTTAAATAGGCTACCGCGAATAACTACTACTACCTGTTAGTCCAATGCCTTATGACACATTTATTGATCCCTTGTCATACACGAGGTCGGCTTGAAATGAAAAAGAGCAGAACAATCTGAAGTGATATATAATGATAACACAAAACGGCAGCCCCGGCAAGCGACAGCGGTGGCATCGCATAAAGTGAAGCTAACTACCACCGCCTATTGCTACTGCTGTCTGGATACTACTCGAAAAAGAAATATCGACCCTAATAATTGTCATAATTTTTATGTTGCTCCAGCTGTGCTTGAGACTGTAGTGAAAGAAATACACGTTTCGCGGAAATTAAAAATTGCATACAAGGACCACATGTTGTGCTTAAGGTCTGCGAATTATCTACAGTGTGCGGTGCTCAAAACGGATGCGTTAATTCAGCGGCAGGTAATGTTGATAAGGCGTATTTCATTTCCGAAGCTAAGGACGACCACGACGACGATGATCAACAAGATCGCAATTAATTCACGCGGATAAATCTTAAAGTGCTAACTACATGACAACAACAAAGTAGATATACTTTAGAGTTCGCACAATCGTGTTCGAAGGTGTGGAATCTCGAGCTTAAGACTCTTCCACTGATTGTAATTTTTATACAACATACACACACAACAATAAACATGCGCACACTTCTTCAGAAGCCGCTGCAGATCGCGTCTGCCATTCAGTTTCAATTTGTTGCCGCGAAATTTATGACGGTTATTAGCAAAAGACGTGCGGCACACACATTCCTCACGCAAAATTGCAGAAGCGAAGCTGGTTGCATTTGCTGCAGCTACTGGAATCACCATCACCATGCGGATTGTAATTTCTTGTAAGGATTGTTTCCCGACAAATTTCTATGTAACTTGAGTAACTTAGAAGCAGCATGGGTAATTGTGACTATAACAAATAATTCCACCTTACATTTATGATGTTTTTTCTTAATACAAAATACAAGTATTAATAATTCCAGAATGTCAAAGAGAATAATTTTTGTTATTTTTTTTTGAGAAGTTGAAATAGTTTTAAGATAAAACTAACCGCGTTTGTGATTCCTAAATCCGGACCTATCCAAGAAAAGTATTGACTAACCTACGTGAGTTTCAATTCTTCAAACAAACTAGCTCAAGTAAGTCTCAAGAGCAAATCTAAAAAACGTTCAACTAAACCTAAAATCCGTGACTGGGACTAATAGCTTCGCTTAGTGTGAGCACGTGTTTACGGCGAGGCCCACCATTCGGTTTTAAGAATTGATTACGATCGGGACAAAATAAATTGCCTGCACACAATTCCGCGGAAGACTTAAACAGGATTCTCGCACTTTGAAGTGAATAAGGAACGGCACTACAGGACACACGCAAATATATATTACAAAATCACATACCCACACATGTTTTATGACTTAAGAAAACTGTCGTCATTCGCATCGTTCGCTCGGTCGCGTTATGAGTAGACTACGCCTGTGCATATGCTTAACGTCTTAATGCGGGCGACCACATTCAATTACATGCCTCCACTCTGTTTCGTGGCCGTGTTTCTACAGCCAAACAGAGAATTTGTCAATCCTCGTGAACACTCGAGCCACGACGCCGCGGTCAGGCGCATATACGAGCTGTGTGCGTCTGCGCAATTTAAATTGCGGACATTTGTAAATCGAAAGTAAACTGTTGAAGAAACACGCGTCACGGCAGCAGAAACTGCACACGCAACCAAAGCAACCAAATTCTCAAAAATTGTTAAATGAAGTTCCAACTGTGCTCCTGGCTTAAGTTCCTTTGTTGAAGGCGCGTCAATGCGTGGCGCAGATCTTATCCGCTTCTTTAGTGAACGCACACGTTCTAAGGTGGAAATGGTAATTAGGCTTAATTAAAAGATTTATTATTAATTTTAGTACTGTTGTTGCCCCCAGTGGGGCAAGCAGCAGCATAAATTATGACAAGGACGGACAAATAAACAGACGAAGCGATATTTGGACACTGTGCCTACTTGAGTGGAATTAATGTGGGCACTTGTAGACAATTTCAGGGCGTGACCAGAACGACAAAAATTATAAATGCTACTCACCAAAACAAAACAAAAAAAAATCTAAATTATTTCGCGCGTTCGTTCAGCTTCGGACACGTTCTTTCCAGCGAAAGCGTTTGTCAGCAGCGTCGCAATGAGTTATTGTCTCAGGCGGTCTAGACTGGTCATAACTCTTTTAATTTTGTCGTTGATGTGGGTGTATATGTGTGAATGTTTGTTTTTTTATTGCTTTTGTTATTGTTGTTGTTGCTATTTCTTTCGGCTACTGACTCGAAATTTGATTGATTTCAGCGTTTTGCTAAGCTTTTGTTATTTGTTTTGGTCATAAACGGAAAATATGTCGATTAGCGATTGTGATAGTGGCATTAAATTTGGATTTTTGGTGATTTTCATTTTCATTGAATATTTTTTTGGTATTCGTGTTGAAAGCGTATGCGCACGTGCCGCTTGCATATTCGTTCGTAATGGCCCTAATTGCCCCCAATATTATAAATCCATTGAAAGGTTAAAGGGGTATCGATTTTCGCTGATGCTTCCTTATGCTCATGCAGTACCTGGCACCGAGTAACGTACACGCTCAGTGATGAAATACATTAAAAGTCCAAAACCTTTTAACCGCAAGCGTGTTGGTAATTTTGGCTGCCAAAATAAAAAAAAAAAAAACGAGTAAGTTGCTACAATATAATATTAATGTTTACAAGCTTTTTCCGAAGAAACTTGCATATAGCTTGAAATTGGAGCGGATCCATCAGCAGACCGAGTGCAGCAATTATGAAATTATGCAGCATGTCAGACAGTGCGTCGCGTTTATTGAACCTTCAAGCCAACTACAACTCCGAGATGAATTAATTATGCGCGCAGCAATTGTATCAGCTGCTCGGTATGTCTGTGTCTGTGTTTGTTGCTTTCAATGTGAGTGCGTGCTTTTGTTGTTATTTTCCTAAGCATGCACCGAACATGGCAACAATAGAAATGTTTCAGTGGGTTAAGCCAAGTTTATTTTTGGCCTACAATTACTACGCATACTCTTGCGCATTGTATGTGTGTCCGTACGTCCGCCCGCAACCGCTGATTCAAATTATAAATCATAATAATTATTTGCGGTGATTCAACAGAAATGTTTATTTGTGTGCTTGCTCTGGAGAACCCCGCTATCGAATGCGCGGCGTCGATTCACCAATTCAGGTTTGGAATTGAAGAAAAAACGCTTCGTTAAAAAAAGTACATGGCGTTGGTAAATGCATACCTTAATGTAATTATGGGTGTGAAGATTTACGATAAACACATTTGGAATTTTTTGGTTTTAATGTGTGAATTTGTTGAAAAAAATAAACAATTTCATTTCGTTGACAGGAAATTAAATTTACTCAGCCACGTGAACGTGTCCTTTGGGTGGTAGAATCGACGAGTAAAAATACCTATTGCCTCGTACCTTTTAGTATTTGGTATTTGAATATTTGGCAGGCACTACTCCGCCAATTTGAAGCCACCAATTTGTTGCCATTTCCAGGCTTGGCTGCTCTGTTAAATTGAAGCATATCAGAAATTCTAATTAAAATTTAGCAATGACTGCATCGACATTAATTACCACAGTGCGACGGACGTTGCCCTTCGAACCGTAAAGGTGTACAAAAGCATTTCAGGTATGATTGCGAAAATTGTGGTATTGGTATTGCAGCAATTAATCAGAGAGTTTATAGTTTGCTGGCCTCATATTCACAAATTGAAAATCTTTTAAAACTTAAAGAATGTACATACTCGTATAATATGTACATACATACATATAGTATATTTAATTATAGTTGGATATTGTATTCGCATCATTGTATCCAATTGAAAAATTAATTTAAAACACTTCAAACCTGTCATTGATATGTACGAGTATAATAAAAATGCAAAATGATTTTGATACATAAGACGTCAAAAAATGTTTATAATATAAAATTTATTATTTTATTATATAAAAGTTAAAAGATGCAGTAATACTCGGCATAAAAATTAAAAAAAGGAAATTTATTCCAATAATAATTTCTGAAAAGAGCAAATTTCCATGAGTTCCACTTTGCAACCTGTGACCCATACCAATGGAGCACAGTAGGTGTACTAAAGTGACCACAGAGTCGTGTATGAGTGACAAGTGAGTTGTGCTCCACACCCTTTTAACAAACAGAAAAAACAAAAAACACCAACCGAATGTAGTGTACCTAAGCGGTCGCTTCAAGCGTAACGAACGCTATGGTGCGCTCAGTTATGTACATTTATAATTTTCTATTAGTTCCACAAAGCGGAGCGCAGTTAGCGCAGATAATACATCCGGTTCCGGTTAAGCCCATATTTTTGTGTCATTTACTGCTAGCAACAACATAAGTTCTGGGCCACCGCTAACCGACAGATATGTACATAAACGAAGCGCATATGCGTAGATGCTATACAGCATCATACAACCGGTTGAATCAGTAGCAGTAGTTGAAGCGTCGCATGAAATGGAATGCGCCTGACATGCCTCCGACTCTATGCGACAGAGGATAACGTAACTGGCAACCCCGCAAGTCTGAAAGCGACAACGAAACGGCATCTCTTCCGCATATTTCTCATTTCCATTTGTACAATTAAACAAGTCGCCGCAGATTCGAGTCGGAGGTAGAACATTCGCCAGCATTTGGCGGTGACGGGGCCAGACTGGGGTCCGTACTAATATTGTCGATGCACACATAAAGTCTGACCATGTCATAGCCGGTTGCTGGTCGCTCCCTATAAATCATCTTATGACAATTAATTACAACGACTCGCGTTATGACGTCAACAACGACAGTCAGACTGAATCAACTGTACCGACGTTTTAATTTTTTTTAGGGGGTTGCATTTGCTACTCTAATTGAGCAGTTGTTGCACTGTTCCTCCTGCCTGCTCCAGTATCGCTCACTTGGAATAAATGACAACCTAACAGCAATTAGCGTTGAATAGCAGACGAGCCAACAATTTCAAGCTTCCAGTAATTCGTAGATGAGAAGAAGATGTGGACTAGGAGGTCCCATTTCGCAGAACTTAATTCGGCGATGGAAAAATCTCTGTTGGGGAGTAGTAATTATTGCAAATGTAATGGCGGACAACAACGGCTGCAGAAGTACGAAGCGGCAGTAGAATACAAACGACCGGATGTTTAAATCCGGGCGAGTGAGCGCCGCTAGTCCTTCTACAGGATAATCGACACGGTTCGGCGGAAACAGGCTAAAAGCGCTCAACTCATACACACAAGCCTTAATATAAATAGATAAATCAATAATTTCAAAGTAGGTATAAGATAAAAGACACGATATGAAAACAGCCTCAAATCGTATAAAATTATTTCCTAGATGTCATGTTCGTACTTCAAGTTATTTTCAATACCTAAACGAATGTATTTTTTTTTTTTGAGCTAAGCTAGTCACTTTTTAATGATCCTTCAGTCAAAAGTTTTTAATTATTTGCATGCATTTAAATAAAATGGACATTTTTTTTGTTTGAGCTATTAAAAGCTCAGCCAATTGTTGGTGTTTAAATTTTTTTAGTTTACAAAAAATTAACGAATTTAACTAAATAATCGACAGTATTTAAAACAGAGCTTGATTGTTTCTTGTTTAAACAGCTTAAAGATATTTCATAATAAATAAACAATTTAATAAAAGAATATTAACACCCATATAGCTGATCACTTCAATGAGGAAATGTGGACTTACTTTCTTGCAGTACGATTATACACAGCTTTTACTGTGCACTCGAAATGAAATTGTAAAAAATCGAATAATTTTGAAGCCGCACGACGCATACAAGCTCATCATCTCAAAATCTACAGAATACACAGACGAGAGCGAAAGCTATTAATAATTTTAAACTTAAGTTAACGAAAACAACAACATCGACTCATACTCATTGTGCTGTGCTGCGACGATGTGCTGCGATGTTTACTCAATTGGAATGATGTAAAATAAAAACAAAAATCGCAACAACTTCGAATAGCGCGAGTACGTTGACACAATTTTTTTGTCATTTCTGCTTTTGTTTTGTTGGCATTTGTTTTGAATTAATAAAAAAATACTCAAAACAAAAACAGCGAAAACTCGTATCAGAATAAAATGTTTTGCATGACACCCACCTACCGCGCTGCATTTGCTACACGTTCCGTAAGTTACTTTGTGTTGACTGCGATGCCATGCGTTATGACGTTATTATGAAATATTGCAAGCGAACGTACTCATACATGTACATCTCATCGCAACGTATCGTATCGTATCGTATCGCCGTGTCGCATAATCATTGTTAATGGCGGCAGCGGTAGCAGCGACGGCGCCTCCGCCGTATGCGAGAAAATCAGAAAGCAGCTAGCGACAGTAGCAACGGCAGCAGGTATTTTATTGTTATTGTCATCATCATTATCGACAGCAATACAATAACAGCAACAAAAGCAACAACGACATAGTCGACACCTGTTCCAACGTCGCGACGCTGAGAAGTGGCGGCAACGGCAGTCGCTTATGACGCATTAACACAAAATATTTTCGCTGGTGTTGCAAATAACGCCAAGAAGCGAATAAATTTTATAATTATGAAACATTTCCACTTGGATATTTTTTTTAAATTAAAATTTAAATTTGAACTTGCGGGTTGCGTCCAAAATCCAAAAATCTAAATCTCGATGTAGTAATTGTATAAATCTTATAGTAATGAAAACTGATGACAAAATTTATCTTAATTTACTTTGCCACTTTATTAACATTTTAAAACTGATAAATTCAATAATGGGCGTATTTACGAACAAGAATATTCGGAGCCACCATTTTCAATTTTTGAAAATTGTAAGTGGCTTGTATTATTTTCTCCAAATAACTCTAATTTAATATACAAATTTTATTTATAATACAATATAATATTTTCCAAGATTTGAATTAAAAATTTACATCCAATGAAAACATTTTTCCAACAATTTTTTTTAAAGAACAATGAAATAAATACTACCCTGCTTAGAGGATCGACATTTTACAAAACTAGCTAGTCCGGACTAGCATTAAGGCATTCATATTTGAGAATTTAAACATGGCTTAAATTAAAATAAAATTTATAAACATTGATTTGATTGAATCTGAACCAATATCTTTTTTAGAGAAGAAAAAAAAATCCAACTTTAACAAACTGACAATAATTAAGATATCTACTTATTCGAGTATACATACATACATATGTACAATATATAGAATTAAAAATACACAAAAATTGTACAGAATAACATATTTACACTTGTACATGCATGACTGATCATTTTCCGCTTGACAATCGGCATAAAGTTAATGCGTCTTGGCTGTGATTCGAGGTGTAACAACCGAGGTGTGACTACTACGATGCATGAGGTAAGCAGAGCACTGACGCAGTGACATGTATTAGTCTTCCACTGAGCGGATGCTGATGAATAGACGGACGTGAGGGTGGTGTCAACAGAAGCAAGCAAATCAAAACGGAGACGCTTGACGGAAGCTGTCGCCTGCCGCCACATCGTGCCTGCACGCGCCGCCGCACCGTGCCATCACTACTACGCAAGAGCTGCATTGGATTGTAAATAATTACATTTGACAGAAAATGTCATTTGAGTTCGCACAACAAACGTTTAAATCAGGGCTGATTATTTTAACATTAGTACTTTAATCAATATTCTTATTGATGTTTCGGGGAGTTAAAATGTTCACTTTTAACTTTCATGGCGAGCGATTTCATTTGAATGTCGTCGATCCGCCTGTTGCAATCTAAAACATTTTTCCCACGATCTTTACATATAACAAAAAGGACTCCGATAGTGAACAAGTACATCAGCTGCAGTGGCAGTGGCAGTGGCAGCGACAACTTTGGCGATGGAAACTTTCCTGTAAAACATATTTTAATAATCAACTACGCTGCAAACGATTTTGGGGTGAAAAACCAAATAAAAATGCGATAAAATTATTATATTGCATGCGAGCTGTTGCTTTCGCTGTCGTTTCTACTTTTGTCGCCTCTAATTTCCACCCTTGCGCGTATGGACCGATTACCGCGGTATGGAAATAGTTACAGTGCGACCTTATAGTTTTGTTTTTTTTTATTTGTTTTAATTACAATTCAGCGAAATATGCGCTTTTGGGAAAATTCCCACGATTTTCGGTGTGATTTTCTTTGGTTGCCGCAGCTTACCTTTGGGTCAAGGATATCAGATGCGAGCGCAATAAACCAGACGCTGCTCTGATAGCGTTGCGATGTGGCAAAAGGAAATCCGGTATACCATGCAATGCGCAAACATTACGACGCATTACGTTTTCGCTTAGTAGTGGTGGTAGCGGTCGGTATATTTTCACTGACCGCTGATTTCATCGCGCCGCGTTCTAGATACTACCCAAATGCCAATGCATGCGAATGCAAATACGAATACAAATACAAAGGGGTGATTGCGTGCTATATTTTTGTATCTGAGACATGTGAGAGCAGTAACTAGTTCCCTAAATCGCGTTTTAACGGTTCAAATGCGTTTGAAGTGGGTTGCGTTCTTGTGTGTGTGTGTGTGTGTTTGGGTATGTTTGCATAGATATTTTGCAGCTGGCATTTTTGATATCGCGATATTTTGAATTTTGATCATGTTGACATTCCACTATGTTAATTCTGAGATATTTCATACGTTATAACAAAATGATTTTATCCGATCTTGTTAACGTGTGTGAGTTTAAAAATCTATTTTTGACATTTACCCAAAAACTAAGTTGATATACATATATTATTCTTGTGCAACTGTGACCCTGTATGCAGTGCTAAACTGAATGTCTCTTAAATAATATTGCAAGATACATAAATGGTTTAAGGCGGTTAGATAACATCTCACCGTCTGCAAAAAATATTTGTTCATTAACATTTAATAATTTACTGAAATTTGAAACTTTAGTGCAATTACACAATTTATACAATACTTACCAAAGTGCCAAGTATTTATACAAAAGAATAAGATTTTCTCGTTCCACACGCGCAAATCTTTTTTTTTCTTCGTTTGTATTTAATTTTAACAAAAACTTTACATATTTGAAATGTTTAATTAATTCTTACCTCTTTATGTATGTAGTTTTAATTAAATAATTCTCTGTTTCAAGTATTAAAAAATTATTATGACTTATATATTCAAACAAAAGATTTATATCTTTATCATAAGGACATTTCTAAATAAATAAACAATAAGTTTTAATGTTTGTATAAGAAGTGGGCGTTTTTCTTATTCAATTACTTCAATTGGTCTGTGGAACTATTCGAATATTAAAAATCGTCGTGATTATCGTATTGCTCAAGCACTGAGCCGTCACCATCGATTCGCTGGTTATGTCTTCGTCATCTTTTCTATATAATTTAACTAATTTTTCATTTGGTGGCTGAAAACTACGAACCGGTGACGTCTTGACGAATGGGCTTATGCTCGCAATACGTGTAATATTAAAAAAAAAACAACAAACACACTAATTATATACAGCGCATTGTTGCTATCATAATTATTATAAACAGCAGCGGCGGCTGGCTTACAAGCGTCAGTTAAGACGAAGAACTTGTTCTTGTTTCGTGCGGCATATTGTATAATGAATACGAGTGTGTTTGTATGTGTTGGCTGTTTACTGGTTGCAAATGAGGAATGGCTGCGTTGACAGCAGCGACGCAGAGTTGTGCTTCTCAACAACTTGTGATGTTTTTATTTGCAAAGATGAGACACTGAAGTTGGTGCTTTTTTGAAGCACACCCAGCGGATTGTTACAGCGGCAACTGTCAAAGCTGGTGTTTGAGTGTGACTCAAATTATTGAAATAACTGTGCGGTTAATTTAATCTCAACCACTAAACAGTGCACGTTATACTCGTACATTGTTACTAAAGAAACAAAGAGGGACGTGCAGATTATCACAAAAACTCTTCCAAAGCTGAACTCACTCATTTTTCATCTCGATATATCATCATTAATAAGAGTTTAGCGTGTAATATTTTTTTTAAATATCATTTATATTCAGATATATATTTATTACTAAATACAGTTTATAAAAAGGCAAGAAAAAACTGAATAATATTTATTCAGTTTTTAAATCGGTCCTCCCCTGCCATCACTCAGTCCTTTATCAAGAGAAATATATTCAAAAAATGTCGATGTAATAAAGTAAATAAAATTGTTAAAAACAAATAAAGACGATATTAGAAATACATTTAAAGTAGCCTTCAGCACAACGTCCCTAAGTATTTACATATGTATATGTATCTATGTATCTTATTGAAATTAAGTTTCAGTTAAATTACACAAACCTAATTTAACAATTAATCAGGCGTCTTGTTTAGTTTGCCCTCAGGTGCAAAATGAAATAGCGTTAAATGTTACTTTTTTATGTTTGTCGCCTTTGAAGCATGCAAGCAAGCAAACAAACAAGCAAACAAACAATCTCATAACAGCTACAATAACAAATTAGCATAGCATATCACAAACGTGCATTGTGCAACAATAAGTAAAAGCAATAGCGCAGCAGTAGCAGCAAAACACAATAAATACACCCCGGAGCACATATTGCGCCCGTGCTCGTAGCCGCTACTGCATGCAACGCAGAGCCGCCTTTGGTTGGGTGTGCATTTGCGCACAATTAAGTAATTCGATACAACTGGGAAGAACTGGAGTCCCTGAGGCCGTCCTTTGGTTTTTTGTTTTTTGTTTTTGTTTTTTGCATTCTGAGGCTTAATTAAAATCAAGAATATAAAAATGCACAAATCGAGGTGAAAATTGCTGCAAGCACGTAAAGTCGCCGTGTTGTGCTTTGTTGTGTTGTTGGCTTTTTATATTCTTCGCGAATGTGTGGCTTTGTGGTTGCATAAAGCCAGTGCCAAGAATGCGGTTTTTTTCGATTTACCCAAACAGGGCCGGATTTTAACCTAATTGAAGAACAACATTTTTATGTAGTACATATTTGATTTAAGAATAACTAAAAACTAAACATATTTAGATGTGGTTCATGCTTTAAATGACCAAATTTTTAAATCTTAAGTATTGAAGTTTTTCAAAATGTAAAAAAACTTTTACTTGTAAAGTATTTAAAATTATTTTTAATAGATTATAGTATATCTAAATAAATATTATAACTGTTACCTTCTCATTCAGTTTTTGATTTTAAAAATACAAATCACTGACTTTATAAAAAACATCACCGCTCCTGTTTTCTTAATGTCACCAAGTATTTAAGTGACAACTTATTTCTTACATTAAATTTCAGTTCCGCTTGAAAAATTTATTTCTGACATTGAAACTAAATCGCTTGCGTAAACTGTAAGGCAAACTAAACTCATGGGTTTCGGAAGCTGTGGTTGCAATTTACATCCTCTTGCATGTAACACGCCGAATGTGGAAGAGGATACATTGAAAATACTTTTTAAATTTTGTTGTTTTAAAGGCACAGCGATGGGTAGACAGAAATACAGACATACCCGAGAACACGAGTATTTGAATCTGTTTTCAATTTGTAGTTGCAAATGCGGAAGGGGACCGCAGAAACTTGTCAGACATCCTTATCCTTATCATTAAAGCGGCACTCGTGAGAGAATTCACAGCCGACCACAATGAGTGCATTTTGTATTTGTCATTTCGTAAGTAGTTTTTGCGGTGACATCCTTTTAATTTGACACCGCCAGCGGGCGTCCCTTTCCGTTCATCCATTCGTTTTCCCCCTTTCTTGATTTCAATTATGGGTGACAATAGTTGAATTGATTTTCATTTCTGATTCCAGATATGTTGCGGTTACTTAGTGGCATATAAAATTACGATAACAGAATATTTTATTAGAGTTGAATTTAAAAAATTTTGTAAACAACAACAACCAATTTTTGTTTTTTATGAATTTTTATCCCACTTGGATCCACAAATTGATTTACTAAACCCAAGTGTGTCTTATGATGATGATGATGTTTAACCTACTTTTACTTGGGTCCTCAGTACAAAAAAATTATTATTCCGAAAATAAATTTATTTTACTCCATAAATTCAATTGGGCTGAACTGTCGTATGATGATTTAAACAACAATAAAAAATGTCACGGTTTCAAACTGGACAGCGCTGTTTTGGAGTAACTTACTATTGCATCATCATCTAACTTTTCACATTCCTCTTTTTACTTATATTCTTTTAACTTTAAGTTACAAACCAAAAAATATTATTTTATTGACAAGAAACGTGTTTATCTATATATATAAAAATTAATTATTCTTTATTTCTTTCTTTCTTTCTTTCTTTCTTTCTTTCTTTCTTTCTTTCTTTCTTTCTTTCTTTCTTTCTTTCTTTCTTTCTTTCTTTCTTTCTATCTTTCTTTGTACCAAATAGGCGCCTAAACCATTCATCCGATTGTGATGAAAATTTGGGAAGTTGCTATGCTTACGCCAACTTAGGTTTTGGGACAAAAAAAATTTCTCACGCCCACCTATTACGCCCACAATTTGTAAAACTAAATTCAAATATTCGATTATTTCGCTTATATTGCTCCAAAAAATTTGGTATCTGAGTTTGTATTGGCACTGTCGATAACTTCCCTAAAAATGGGCGTGGTTGGATCAATTTAACGCACACTTTCAAAAAAAGGGTGGATCATTTTTACGCCTTACATCATTTGCTCAGAAACTTGAGGTGCTATATAGAAAACATGTAACGGGATGCACCGGGAAGAAAAACAGGATATACAAAATTTGCCACGCCCACTTATTACATCCTCAATTTATTTAATTAAGTGAAAATATACGACGACATTGCTAATATTGCTCCTAAAAATTTGGGATTTTGTTTCTGAGTTTGTATGATTACTGCCGATAATTTCACTGCCGTAACTCAGAATCGCTACAACGGTGAGTACCGAGATGTTCCGTTACTAACGGAAGTACTGGGAAGTTCTGTTACCATTTTTTTAAATTGGCATTGCAACGCATGCCGGGCATTCGCTAGTTATTAATAACATTACAAAATGTCAACTCTATATTCCCCTTTCATTTTGTGTGCATAAACAAAACTTTAATCTTTGAAAATTGAAAACAAATTGGATTCAATATTTTAATACAATACAATGCTAAGATTTATTCAAAAAAACCTTATCTAAAAAAACATTGGAAACAACTTGTAAAACAGTTCTGGTTTCTCCTTGAATCCCAAGTAGTTCCTTATCGGAACCAAATTTGTTTAAACAAAAAAATAGGTTGATTAAAGTATGTACGTCAAAAATTTCAATGTCAAAATACCAACGTTTATCAATATATTAATTATATTAAATTATATTAATTAATTTAATAAATATTGCAAATTGTTAAGTCTAATTTTTTGTATTTTTTTATTCATTTGTTTTGTTTTTTTGATTATTTGGAGATATTTTATTTTGCATAAAACAATTGATTTTATTAAGTGCGAAAATTGAATACTTATGGAGAGTCAAATCGATTAATAAAAAAAATATATATACATATATAAAATAGTTGTTTTTATCTTCTTTCATAAACCTCTCGAAATCTAAACATATCTCTCACTCTTGGCATCAGATGAATTAAGTTATTGAACAGCTGCAACAATTCTTTTTTGTTGCCAATTTGCAAATCTCATTGAAAATGAAAAAATTAAATGGCGATGACGGTGACGGTGATGATGATGACCTTAAAAAATAATCTCTCCTTTCATTGGAGAACTGTGAGACACGAGATGAATCGATTCACAGTTTTATTTCGAATGAATGCGACAAATTTTCAGATGCGCTGAGTCAATTTGCCATTTTATCCTTTCGTGCTGACATTAAAGACACAACCAGGCGGAGTTGTCAACTGTTGGCGTTGCCTTTGTTGTTGCTGCTGCGGCTTCAGATAATGATGTTGCAGTCGATGGCGGCATTAAGGAGCAGAAATGTATCTCAAACTGCAATAAGCGCGCGCGGCCTATGCAGCGAAATATTAATCGAATGAATGGATCTGTATTCTGTATATGATTGTCCGTCAATACATATTCGAATATTTACGTTCACGTTTGCACAAATGCTTCAATGAGTTGGGATTATGTTAGTCAGTAAGGTTGCTGCCTCAGTTGACGTTGCTATTCAATTTCGGATTCGAAGAAAGATGCGCTAAAATCGAAATCGATCAAGGGGATTAATATCTGCTGGCTCTGCTCTGCTCTGCTGTGCTGTGCTGTGCGTCGGCTTATGGAGCCAGCCTTACGAGGCTTTTATCTTTTGTCGCATCGAATGTGAATTAATTTCCATCATAAATGAAACCATTTGAAAGCGCTTCGCTTTGCCCGATTGACAATTACCCAAAGGGCGCTGAAGATAACTAGAAGGCAGCTGCACTTTGGATCATTTGGCCTTACTAGCCTATGAGTGGCGGTAGTTCGTTGGCATTAAAGCGCCAATGTTATTGCATGTCTACATCTTAGTTTAATAAACAATGATCACTTACAAAGGGTGTTAATCACTAGTTCGTTTGCGAATTAATCACTTGCTTAAGCTTAAATAAGACCAAAAGGCAATTAATGCCGCCGTAACAAACAGCACGTGACGCTATGTGATTCGATTGGGAGCGCTTCATACGTAAATAAACTTTAAAAGCCATTCGCATAAAAGGTACACATACACGCTCCTGTTTATGCCCAGATATCTAGCTATTAACAGCGAGTAGGCAGACCAACTACCCCTTTACGTTGGCCGCTATTATTCAGCTTGATCAGATATGGTGCGCGCAAGCAATTCATTATAAATGTTAATTTCTGTCATCCTGTTTTGGAGCAGGTCCACCGAATATATGCGATTCAGATTCGTTCAAAATAAATTGTTCACTGGGGATGTAAACTGCTCATGTTGTATTAAATACGAACAGCTCAGGTACCTTAGTATGCAAAAATATTTTTGGGTGTATATTTTTGTTAATTTATTTACTTGAAAAAATAAGAGTATACAAGTGAAGCAAATAGAAAATAGAATTTGCACCTGATGATTAGTACTACAAACAAAAAAAAAACAATTACATTTACAAAAAATTCAAACTAGCGATTTAAGCTAGACAAAAAATGAACTTACAAAATATTTTAGAACCATCCTTATTTGTAGGCTCATACAATGCTACTGTTATTCGACACATTCTTTGGAGTACGACATAAGCATATGTACGTATATGTACGACAAATTTCATCAGCATCAGATCCACTAACACATACACTTGCTACAATTTTTCAATTAATTTGAACGCTACATGCCCTCTCCTGGTAACGCTGCTACCACAAGTAATGTAGCGCAACGCTGAGTAATTTAATTTTTAATGGAAAATTTCAGCATTTCCAAATACGAGCAAAAATAAAAATAAAAAATATTGTATATACATATATTGCAATATATTAATTTGCAATCGATTTAACATGGACGAGGGCGATAAATGCACATCACACAATATGGCGACTGAGTGTGCGCGTGCAATTGTGCGTCCTGTATGTGTTGGTTTGATGACCCAAACTCCCAGAGCAAATATCCACAAATCGTTGTCACCGACAGCAGCATCACCAGCAGCGGCGACAGAGCCATCAGCAGCAACGCCAACCTCGACAACGACAACAACGACATCAGCGTCATCATCATCATCGGCATTGGTGGCATCGCATCATCGAGTAACGCCATATTTATTTTTGCTATACACGTACACAAACACATGGGTAATAAATTATGACGATGTGTACGTGTACTTGTGTGAGTTTTAGCGTTTGTGCGTGTGTATGTGTGCGTCTTTGTTACACATTCACATGATCCGCAGTGTATTTAGCCCAGAAGTGTCCAATATTAATACTTTCATAATTAATGGACGCGTGCGACAGTCGCTGATAAATTTATTTTGTGGATGACAGCATCTGCCACTGAGACCACTGTTCCATGTGTTCGTGTGCCTGCGTCGCACACTGGAACATACGTAATCAAAAATAGTACATATAAAATTTATATATTTAAAAAAAATATGATTTCTGGACTGCAATTAAAGTAATTTAAAGATTTTTATAAAAATAGTAAATTTTGTAGTAAAGGGGAATTGATGTTTTGTTGCAGTAACTGTTTTATATTAAAATATCTTTTATGTGTTAAACTAGCAAAGAAAGAACGACTACACGATCCCTAAAAGCGATATCGGATCAAATATATTTAGGAAAACCAAAAGCGGGATTTTCTTTTAGTAAACTGTATTAATATAACTGTCTACCGTCAAAAATGAACTGTTTACCTTAATACTAAATCTTAATACTGTGTCTTAAAATTATACCTGGAATTGTCGTATTCAAATTTGGTACCAAAATGATTTTTACAAAATTTGGTGTCTCTAGCTCAACTTCTTAAAATTTTTTACATCTGCGGACTGGGCTGTCCCATGGTGCATCGTTGGTTCATCTTTACATAGGCATGTGAGTCAGTCCAGCGTGTGTCTGCGTCTGTGTTAGTGCTCGAGTGGTCGTTCATAATTATCCTTTGCTATAAATTACGAAATTTTAAATTAATCCGGCGTGATGCAAAAAATTTTACAATATTCGAAATTTATTACTTATTGGCGAATTAATTTGAAATTATATTATAAATAGTTTTCATTAAACTTTACTTATTTAACCTGTTTTCCCACGATTTAGTTTAAGTTTTTCTATGAAATTTAGCATTGTAAAAGTATGTGTGTAAATGTCGTCTCAATGTAAGACGCATCCTCACTGCCAAGGTGCTATTTTAAGAAAATCCGAAATTTTCACACATTTAACAATGGGAAACTGCATGAGCTCAGCAGGCAAAGTGTCAGCTTTTTTGATTAATCACCAAATATCGATCACGTTGCTTCTTTTAGGATTGCAAACAATATGAAAAAGGACGAAGGACACTTCTTGCTTCAATAAAACTCCCGCGGCTTTGGAAAAAATTTGCACATACTATCAAACATTACCATGAAATCAACTATTCTTGCAAGTGTTGAGAAACTTAACGTTAGGACCACTCGGAAACATTTTCTTAGGGCAGCAGGCTGTTGTGTCAAAGATGCTCAGACAGCCTGGCGCACATAGCTTCGTGCTGTGTTGGCGAAGTGGTTTTTCTTTTCTGCTGCAGTTCAATAAGTTTTCATCGAACAAGTATCTTACAGTTGAATTGCACATTTAGTTTCCATGGAAACCTGGACTCGCACCTGTGTAACGCAACTTTTCAGGGTTTTTAATGTTGCTCAAGGAAGCAAACTAGTCACAAGGCTAACAGGATAAACCAAACGACCGAATATTCGTGATAAGGAGTTTTCCATGGTAATTTACCAAAAGACAAACAACCAAAAATTAAACAGTGCAATTGCGAATATAGCAGCTGACATTCAGTAAAAACCTCATGTCATGGTGTTAAAGTGTCTAAGAATGTCCTCATGGACATGACACACAGGATATTTGGAATCCGGTGAAATAATACAGAGTCATGCAAGCGTTTTATTTATTTCTCCATAAGTAGTTAAATCGTGTAAGAGTAAATTATGTTTTGAAAATCACATTTATATAATTGAAATAAAAGTGTATGTACTCATTCGTTTGTATCTATGCACGATTATTGTTAATAGACATACACAATTATGTGTGCTTTAACGAAATTCTTTAAAATTCCGTTTTTTCAATGTGTGTGTTTATATTGAAAATGCATTAACACTTTTTCACATGTTAAAGTTATTGCAATTTTGGTTGTACGAAATAGTTAATGCTACATTAGACATTCCCCGGAATGTGTAATTCCCTTGCGCGTCATTGATTCGCTGCAGTCTTGCTGTCCTTCGGTCTTTGCGTCCGTCCAAGCGTTATCTGTTTCCGCAACATGATGATGATGACGACGATGATGTTGCTCCGGCTGTTATCGCTGGTGGTGTTGGTGGCGCTTATGATGTACGATGTACGTATCTGCTGCGTTGTTGGTGTCCTACTGCTCTAAAACTCATTCCCATTCTGCCGTTTGACTGCCTGCCACCCTAACGTTAAAGCATTTACTAAGCGTAAAAATATCTTCGTCGACACTGTGAGCAAGATGGACTTCCGGTTTCCTGTTTCCGTCTGTCGAAGTTCTTTCAATGCTTCACACACATTTTTTTATTACAACAGCAATGTCGCACGGTGTGTGTAAAAAATGGCGGTGGGGCGCGTGTTAGTGAAATGGGGTGGTGTAATGCATGATTTTGGTTTCAAATCGATTTCTGAACAATTTAAACGGCATCACATTTCTTTCCTCAAAATAAAATTATTATATAAATAATTTTTTTGTTTTTCGTTTTTATACCAACAATTAAATTTTTATTGTCCTACATTTATTTGTTTCGTTTATTTATGTTAAATTAAATGAGCGTATTACTGTTAGCAAATGCAAATATTTTCAAACGGTTGTAATTAAGTGAAATCGTCCCAAGAGCCACTGCGTCAAACAGCAGCAGCAGGACTATGGCGTCGGTCGTCGTTCGTCAAATGTCGGGTCAAATGTCTAAGTAAATAAAATTTATCAAGTATTTGTCTTCTTACTTGTGTTGTTCTTGTTATTTTTGTTTGCTTGAGTTGTTGTGTCAACATGCGCGTGCGAAGCGTTTCGTGGCGCTGTCATGTGTCAATTGATATATGTAAACAACAAAAAACAATAACAACAGCAACAACGAGTATGTTTGTATGTATGTATGTGTAACCTCAAATATGCGACACACCGAATAAAACAAAATGTTTCAGATTTCTTGAAGAGGGCAGAAACAACAACAATAACAACCTCACCAAGATCAACAATACAAGTGGCAACCAGTGCAGCACTTCAATTAATATCCACGCGACCATTGCCGGAGTATACGACGACCGCCAGCACAGCACAGCACAGCACCACTTTACCGCATGGAAGCACCAACAAATCCGCCCAGACACTTGCAACACTTACATATGTACACTACTCGTATGCCACCAACCGTTATGGATCATGTGGCAACTGTTAGCCAAGGAATCGGAATCAATGATTACACGCGACAGGACATGTCCACACCTTGTAAAAATCTTCTTAATGGACTCTACTTGTGTTGGAGATTTGTTTTAAGTGTAACTAAATCTGAGAAGCACACATTAGCAGTGCTTCAACCTGAACAGCTTGGCTTATAACGTGCTTTCATAAATACAAGACGATACTTCATGTGAGTTTTGTGTGTTTACACAAATCTTTTAAATTAGAATATTCAATGATAAAAAAAAAACCAAAATATAACGGGTATATTAAATTTGGCCTTTCATTTGTAACGCGTGGTAGGTATTACAATATATATACAAATATGTATATGAATTATAAATTATCAGTGTCAAAATCACAGTCGATTTAACGATGTCTGTAGGTTAAAAGATATCGACCTAACATTTTGAATGTGAATTCCTACCTAATTGGAGGTTAAGCTGAATGTTTAATTTTAGAGATATTAAGCTCAAACTTTGCACAGCAATTACTTTTATCCCGACGAACTGATTGGAGAAGTTAAAGCCAATCGGCCAATAGTGGGCCAAACAACGTTATCAACATATGAGGTGGTCTGATTAAGATATATTATGTTTAAATTTAGTAAAAAGATAGGATTCTTGTATATTCAGCCCACTAACACGAGTACTTTTCAAGAAATTTTTGGAATAAGTAAGTTTTCAAACTATAAGAAGATAATACTTCCTAAAGCGTAAGTTGCTAATACAATTTGTAATAGACTGTAAGACCGACCATAATTTTGTAATTATCTTAATTCGTTTTTGGTTAACTCATTGCAAATCAATATTATTGCAAGAGTATGAATTGGTTTTCATACCCTGTCGGTCACCGTGTTTAGCAACATGACAATTTCGGGTGGCCAACACCATCCATGCTTCACCAAACACGTGAAACTACAAAATATTTTCAAATCCAAACAGTTTTGACAAATGTGTCTACGCCAACAGACAAAAACGGAAACATTAACATGCAACAACTGCCACTGCCTGAGGTTCTGCTTTTAATGTCACTACCGGCACCACCGCCGTCCCAAAGCATAGACGGTCAGACAGACGGACGGACAAGTGAATGTGGCATACTATAACCGCCTGAAAAAATATCAAAATCACCAGCAGAGAAAACGGTAGTTGGATTGCCACAATGAACACTTGGTAAATACGCGCACGCAAATGAAATAATTTTGCGTTTATTTGTTTTTAATGGGGAAATAATAAGCAATAAATCAGCGATGCCAGGCACGCTCATATTAATATGCCACGCAGCATATTGCGCTTGTAAAGCGGCATCAATAAATTTATAAATCAAATATATTGAAAATTCTAATATTTATGAGATTTGTGTGAGCAGCCGCAGCCGCAGCTAAGTCCAACGATTCTCGAAGTCAATCAACAGATTAACCTATCTTTGTATGTAAAATTTTCTATGTGAGCGCGAAATCCGGGCTACATCTCTTTTTCTGCATTTAGAAGTTTTTATCATAGTGAATTTGTAGCATGTGCTAACTAAGCAAATACATACATACATACATACATACATACATACATACATACATACATACATACATACATACATACATACATACATACATACATACATACATACATACATACATACATACATACATACATACATACATACATACATACATACATACATACATATGTACAAATAATTCATTCACTCTTAAGTGAACTCAAGATAAAATCTATGAAGTGAAGCCCGAGACTTGTACAATAATTCGCATGTGAGACATTTCGTACACCTTTAAAGTGCTTGACAGCATTTGTCGACGAAAGGCGATAATAATCTAATTAATTTTAATTTAAATAATCCAAATATGATAACTTAGACATTTCGACCAATCGTAAAAACAATGAATTATAGATCATTAAATAACAGCAAAAAACGGAAAAAAATGCAAATTAGATCGAGTTTGGATGAATAGTAAAATGCGATAAACTATTTTATTATAGTGAAGTAAGCAATAAATATACATACTATGAAATATATATATATATGTACGAGTATATATGTAGATCTAACTTTATTTATTTTTTATTTTTTTTATTTTACCTCTAATTGAAGTGAACGAAGTAAGTTCTCCTGATAACACATATCTATATTTGAAAACAAAAATTATTATTTATTTTTTTACTCTTATTTTAACTTTTGACCACCAACTAAGAAAACTAATTCAGGAATTTCAACACTTACGCATATTACGAAATTGCTATCGAACGGATTTTCGTAATCATTAATGATCATAAATACCAATAATTTACAGATTTAAGTATACAAACACTTTATGGCCGATTATGGATTTGTTTTGGTCGTTAAAAAAGACACCATTCAGTTTAAAGCTCTACTGGTATAACCGGCAACACGCACGCACATACATACAAAATCACACATTCAGTCAGTCAGTCAAAAAGACACACACTCACCTGCCGTTATCAACAACGAAACTTGTTCTGCTGTCGCCATAACGCAAAAGACAGATCATTTTCCTATATTTAGAGCCAAGTTAAAGTGTGCTAACAACGATTTTGTTTTAATTGCCTCGAAAGAAATGAGATTTTATTTTATTGGTTTTGAGTTGTGGTTTTATAGCGCGTCTACGTTGGACTTTGTAGAGTTAATGGTTACTTTGATGGCACAAATTATACAAATCGATTACACTTGGTGGCAGTGTATCGTGGCAATATCGCACAGATCGGACAGAGTGAAGAAACCCACAGATGTGTTTTAGAATTATTTATGCAAATCACAGAAGTTAAGTGCGATCGTAAAAAATCAATAAAAAAAAACAGAATATAGTACTAATTCGGCCGAAACGATGCTTAAATTTGATACTTTTGCTTAGGGAGAAGTTCAGCGTACGATTTAATATACAAACTTATATATATATGTATATGTATATATATACTATATATATTATATATATAATGTGTATAGAAGTCGTTTAATTTTCAACATATAAATCTGTTTCTTACTTTTTAGTTTGTCTTAAAACAACAGTAAATTGTGGATTAATATAAATATAATCACATAAATCTATATATACATAAAATGTAATGTATCTTTCTATCTTTGTAGCATATGCGCGTCTAAATCATTCATCTGATTGCGATGAAATTTTGGGGAGTTGCTGTATTCACAAAAAAATTTGCCAAGCCCCACCTATTACGCCCACAATTTGTGAAACTGAATAAAAATATTTGATTATTTCGCTAATATTGCTCCTTTAAATTCGAAATTTTGTTTCTGAGTTTATGTGGTTATTGTCGATAATTTCACCAAAAGTAATTAGAACAATTTAACGCCTACCGCCGTTACTCTGGATCGCTACCAGGAAATTCCGCTAACTAACGGCACGTTCTGTTATCAATTTGCTTTTTTTAAGTGGCATTGCAACGCATGCCGGGCATTCGCTAGTAAAGTACATAAAATTACCTCACAAGAACTTCTTACTATCGTGTGGCTTAAGTGGCACTCTTACCAGATCCTTTTTTATAGAGTAATGTGTAAGGTAAAACTACACCAATTCAACTTTCCAACAACCGCCAGTCTGACTGTTGGAATGCGTTTATAATATATGTACATATTGGTAAAGAAATCGGTATAGGTCTCGCAGCGTGGCGCACATGTATATATATTAAACTATTGGCAGACAACTGGTCGCCCATGTTCAATTACGTCAAAACTAAAAATAAAAGGAATACATTTGGTAAAAGCCAGTTTTAAACACACAGCAGGAACAACAGGTGCTACCAAACATAAGAAAATGCGTCATGTTGTCTATTTTTTTCTAAAGGATATTCGACTAAATGCTAACGACTGTAAATCCAATGGAACCAATCGAATTTTCTTCACCGTTTAACATTAGCCATGAGCAAATCTTTTCAGCTTTAAAAAAAAATCAACATATTTAAAAGCTTTTCGAACTTTAAGGTAGACAACTTTTTTATTATAACTTAGTAAACATTTAGATCTATAACACTAAATACAAATGTTTTTCGTATATCAAGTTCACGTGGAAGCTGCGGGATATCTACTATATGGGATTATTTCAATTTCTAGACTAAAGCAGTATTTAAAAATTTGATTTAAGAAGGTTGTCCGCGAGCATCTCCTCCCGTGTGATGTATCCCCTTTAAAAAAAATCACATCGACGATTACATATATTTTAATAATTTCATTGATTTTTTCATCCAGAACTTATGACATTTTATGAGTTTTGCCTTGCAGGGTAGCAAAGGAGAGACTCATAAAACCAGCTCATGCTAAGCACACTGGCGTTATTTATGACGGCCATCAGGAATTTACGATTAAAATTCTCCACCAAATACCAAAGGCAAATACCAAACTTTTCTGCTGTGGAAACTAAAGTACCAAAAGGTCATAAAATTATAACGAAAACCCAACTCTGATGGTTATGTTAACAAAAATAGAATTAAAAAAAAAAATCCAAACAATAACAGAAAAAACGTAGGCACACATCTCATGCTGTGCAAAAGGTACTGCACAGACTTCATGTCGACCGTAGTCATTTCAAAAGTAAATTTTTCAAAAATCAGTTGCAGCGTGCAGCAGCGCAGGTAGCGCAGAATGACACAGGCACAGACAAGCTGGCAGCATCATTAACAGACGACCATGTGGCCGCAGCAGCTGAAGATTACTTTGGCTGCCAAGTCCGACTGCTTTTTGCTCCAAAAGAGAAACAAGCCGCGGGCACTTTAATATTAGCGTCCTCGTCTATGAAGAGGCAATTGGGCGGTCGAGCAGCAGATATATTCCGCAAATGTGGAAAATTTTAAAATTTTCGTGTGTTATGCATGCGTAAATCCACTTAATTGGGGTATTTATGTTGCCATTGCTAACCAACCCTGCGCCAATTCAACCACAGATAATTTGGAGTCAAACAACAAACAACATATTGCGTTGAGCTGCCGTGTTGCTATGCTACAATCTGTTCTTAAGTGCGGCATGCCGCAGCGTGGTTACCAAAGTAGCCTCAAGTGGAACGCACACCCATCGCACGTTAAAGTAATGCTATCGAGTTTCTAATTTGGAAAGAAATTGCTTGTTCTAAACCTTTGAGCAGCGGCGGCTGAAACCGATTTCATGGCATAAGCGTGTGGCAACGTTCATCATCATCAGGCTGGACTCACGTGTACACACAAAAATTATCCTCTAATGAGGCTAGAAATAAGTCGCCAATTAGCAAGACTCTAACCAAATTATTAGATGGGCGAGCTTATTAATAAACACCCATTCAAATGGAAAGCTTCCTACCGAACTGAATAGACCTATTAATGTGCATATTAAATATCGTGGTGGGCACCTCAAGTCACACACTTGAAGTACACACAAATAAAGGCAAACACGTCGAAAGTAAATACTCGAAATTGACCCGGGTACAACACAATTCCAATGAAAGCAACTGCAGTAGCTTAAGTGCAAATACCGAAAGAATAGATAGTGAAGAAACTAAACCATTTGAATATTTATTATCTTATTTTTCCTCGGTATATTTGCTCAAGATGTCATGGTGTATTTACATACCTTCAAACGACACGAACCTCAGCAGAATAATACCAGTTTCACAAGACACTTTTTTTTTGTCTTTTATATTTTTATTTTCAAGTGTTTGAAAATATTTTGAAATAAACAAACTGTATAAGCACGAGTTTTAAGATAAACTATCACACTTTAGCCAAATTTTGGTATTAAAACTGGCATTTCAATATAAAACATAAATGTCTGTTTAATATTTTATATAATTTCAACATTTTGCGGCAATATTAAAATAAGAAACACATTATAAGATATTTAATTGGATTTTCATACCGCTTTTAATATGTAAGTTTATATTTATTCAATGCGTTCGATTATTGAAAATTTTGTTTTAATTGCTTTAATGGACTTTATAAAGATGCATAGGCAGTTAAATGAATTTGTATTTGTACATATACATATATGATTCATCAATTATAAGTTGTTTTAATATAAATCCAGGAGGCATCCATGATTCCGGTAACCCCAGTATTACGGTATTTTTGAAAATATTTTGGGATTGGGTTCCCTATAGAATACATAAATAAGTGCTTTAATAAAAACACATCGGTTCTTGTCCCGATTTCGGATGAAGTACCTCAAAACTGCCTTTACTATTTTGGGCACATTCACTATCATCCCAGTATAAAATTTTCCTATTGCTGAACCAGTGAATTCAATGATAGCAATTCAGACCTGAATTTTTATCACTGCATTCAACATGGATTTTTAAAAGTTTGATAGAGTTTTTGAGGATTGAATAAACTCGCCTGTAATGAAAAGAGGTTTGATTTTTTTACATAGGTCACCGCCATTTTAAATCTGTAACCGATTCAGCGGTAATTCTGGCCTGAACATTTTTAAAATTGTTGAAGATCATCGCTGCATTTATGAAGCAAATTGAATTGTCAGCATTTAATTTTGTGGCGAATTATAAAACGGTTTAGAAATTATCTGCTGGGATAATAAAATTGAAAACAACATTCAAACTGTAATTCCGAGAACAACACCGGAAAACTCTCAAGCAGGAGGTTCTTTCGACGTATTCTTAAATTGTGTTAATGTCTCCCATGATGGAAAGGTGGCAGACCAAGCAAGCAAGCAAAATGTTTTCTGACTGTATGTTTGTATGTTTGTGTGTTTTCGTTGTAATCCAAATAAAACTACCTGTGATTTTGAATGGTACAACAACAAAACTACCAGCAACACAAAAAAGGAGCCGAAAGATTTATTATCCTTGCAGTTCGGATAGGGTTTCCCGAGAAAAACGCAATAACAACAACAAACACCGAATGGCCTTAGCCTTAAATAGTGAAAATAAACTGTACTGCACGATGCGGTACCTACAGTGAAAATGGCGACGCACTACAGCGGATTGAGTTCGTGTGTGTGCGCATACACAAGGATTCCAGGATTCTGAGAGAAACACTTTTTTCTGTTCAGGTGAAACTATTTTCAAAATTCATAATTCGTGAATGTCGGCAGACGTGGTCTTTTCCTTTTTCTCATCATCTAATCGGTTCGGGTGTTGTTACTGTTGTTGTTGTTGTTGGAGGTGTCACAGAGGACCCAGTTTTTGCGTTTCACATTACTCATGGCGATGAATTGTAAAGAAACCAACAAAAAATGCACTTCAGCATAATCCTTCAGGTGTGGCGGCATGCAGCAGAATGGTAGGTTTTAATTTTTTTTGGCAATGTTGTCCTTTCGCTTGGTAAAACGTTGTATTGTGAATGACGATGCTGCTAGCAGCAGCAATGATGATATCCTTTCACTCAGCTGCGATCCAATATAAGTATTATCCTTTTGTGTACGCTTGCATGACTGTAGCGTAGGACAATTACGCTGAAGAGTTATATTTTGATTTTTTTTAGTTTTTTTGCTTTAAATTATGCGTTTATCTTTTACAATGACAGTTAAGGATTGTAAAGGACTTTTTGAATGAAGCCGACCGAGCAGCCGGAGTCGTTACTAAATTTAAATTTCAATTAACATAACAAACATTGCTGCTAGGCATAGGCAAGCGATTGAGTGAATGTGTGTAGGTTTGGCCTCAGGTGTTTGCTGCGCATATGTGGGCAGGATAATTTCAAACACGGCTTGTAACGCGCTGTGATCAGATTCAGCCTTAGAAACGTATACATACATTTATTTGTTAGATGAAAAAGAATTGTGCGAATGCATTAATTTAATAATGAGACAATGAGCAGAAATGTGTTAAGGATAAAATCAGCTTATGTTTGTGAGTAAATATCAAATTTGATTTAATACTTAAAGAAAGAAAATAATTTTTTTATGTCTTTTATGTTTTTTTTTATTAATTTGTTTCATTAATGGTTCAGATCAATACATATCTGCACATGTAATTAAGTAGAAATATTTTGGTTTTTTCGTCTATCCGCTTACTCTCTGTATCTTCACTTAAATAACCAAATATCAACAATGACTTGGAATCATTAAAGAAATTTTTTTAAATTAAAAATATTTATTTTTAACACACAATTTTTTAGAGTACATAAGATGTAAGCGTTGGTTTATTTATTTAGTCTTGAACAATCTAATTGATCTAAGAAACCTTTTGATCAGTTTTTCTGTTGTATCAATATCAGTCCAGTGGTTCGTGAGTCAATATGTATACGTGTGTAGTATATACAGTTAAGATTGGCTACATTGATGCCGAATCTATCCATATATCCTGGATGGGGTTTTTTTGCACTGAAACATTGTTTCACAATTCACACTCGCAATTGATATTCATGAGGGTTTAGATTTTCAGCCCCTATAAAGTGGCATGGACAGAATACGGTCACGCATATTCACCGACTAGCTCGCTTGCTCATAACGTAACGAACGCAACGAATCGAAGCACATCATGTTTCGAATCGTAAAGGGCAACAAACAAAAAATCAAATATTAAAATTCGTCACGATGACGTCACGCATTTCAATCGATTACCCGCTGCCATCGTATCCTGAAGACCACGACCAAAATGGTAGCGATTGCAAAAATATTTTTCACTGTCTGCACAAGGATCAGGCTCTACGGCAGTTTACCCCACATGCAAACACATATTTAGTAGGTAGAACGATAAGTTAAAGCGAGTATTCAACTATAAATTTTATTGCAGAGCGTGAATTTTTTGGAGTGATATCCATAAATTCAAGCATCAACAAACATTTTGACAGATTTTGGTTATATCTTGGAAAAAAGTTACGAGAAAAATGTGCCACTAAGCATCTGTTGAAGTTCTCATGTTTGAGGGGGCCTGTAAATGATTTCAGCCACTTTAAGAAGGAAACTGTTTTTTTTTTAAAAAACATATTTAAAAAATTATTAAATTGATAACTTGATACTTGATACTTGCAAAAGTGCGTTTTAACAAACAATATTTATGTTCAAAGAAAATTAAAAAAAAATTATTTTGTTATATTTAATAAAAAAGTTAGGAGACAAAAGATATACAAGAAAAAAACCAATGCAGCACATTTTGTGCATGCGTAAACTCGATAATTGTCGTAGCCAAATCGTAGTTGAAATCATCAGAGAAAAATAATTGCTGCCATCTCTGATGAACGTACGCAATGTACCGCACCACACCACACCACACAACACCGCACGGCTGTAATGTCTGTATGGACTGTTGGTTCAAGGGTCTTTTGCGGGGCATGCCAACATGCACGCCGCAGCGGTTTAGCGAAGTAGAAAGATCGAAACGGCAAACGTACATACATACGTTGCAAATGCTTAAACAAAAAATATGATTTTCAATCTAAGCGAAGCGAAATGGAATTCCATTTTACGAGGGTTGTTTGCGGTGTTGGGATTTGATTCGTGGTTACTTTAACATTACTTCAAGTGGACTGCCATGGACGCAGAAGGATAAACAAACAAATAAAAACGTATTCAGACGTATCTATGTATATGTCTTATGCAGGGAATTTTTCGTTTATTTTGTGAAACTATTTAAATATGACGAAAATATTCGAAGAGGTTATTAACTAGATAACGAATTCTTACTTTATCAAACAGCTCCAGTCAAATCATCTCTGTTTTAATTATTTTTTAAGTTAACAAAAAAGTTAATTCTTTTTCTAAATAGCTCTTTTTTATTTGTTAAATTTTTGTATTTTTTGTTATAAAGTTGACAATGATGTTTCGAGTTTCAAATTGGCCATATACATTTTTTTAGAAATCTTCTCATCAAACCAGTTTTAAAAAACGCTTCACAGCTGCTTTACCCGCGGCAGCACGCGCTCATAAATAAAACTAACTGTTTTATTTTATTGGATTTTTTATACAATGTTGCCGTGTTGAGCTCTGATCAGGTTGGGTGTTCAGCTGGCGTCAGCAGCCGTGCGACATCGTGCGTGCGACATCATTTCACGCTGTTCAAAATCAAAACTATTCTTCATCTGTTGCTGCCGCTGTGAAACCGTTAATTTCACCAAACAAGTACCGCTACATACCCCAATTATTAATACCATTAAATTAAGATACAACTGTATCTGCGACATGTTGCTAATGTATCTGCGTATCTGATTAACTTCGTATACGATTTTAGGGTTTCTCTTCGCTGACATTTGGGGAAATTAATGCGCTTCAACAGTTTCATTGGCATATTTTAGATGTTAATTTAATACTTATACAGATTTTTGTTGTGGTTCACGTTGTATTTGCTTTTGCTGATTTAAACAAGGTTGTTAAATTCAAATCAATAAATTAGAATCCCGGCCGCCGCGATCTTTTTCGACACTGCTGCTGTTGACAGTAGCTGTCAGTTCAGGCTTAAATTCATTACCTCCATTGATGGCGCAGTCAGCGTATATAGGAGGTAAGACAAAGTGATGGGGCGGAAATTATTTAATGGTGCGAACATGCAGCATTGCGCAACAAAAAAAAAATAATTGTAAAAAATCTCATGGCGAATATCAGGCACGACGCCCTTAAACTAAAATATTTTTTTATTAGATGAAAAGCATCGTAAAATTCACTTGATTACATTAAATTTTCGTCGATGTAATACAGGACAGAAGGGCTAAAAGATTTCGCCTTGCGGTTGAGTTTTGGTGGTGACTGGGTGCGTGCTGTTTCCTTTTGCTCTGTTCGGGTCGCTAATTTAATACACGCCCGCAAAAATAGCACAGCACGTCTGCAGTTGGCAATTGAAGCGGAAGTCAAACAAATAAAATAAAAAGTTTGAAAAATTCGAAATTAATAGCGCGAACATAATTGCGCGAATTTGATTTATTTGATTTGCAATTCGATAATGTTCCATCCCAAATACCAAGCATATGCCAAGCCAATGTGCGGAACAGACACACAACCGCACGGACGGACTGACGGTTGGGGTAAATTGTTGTACTATCGTTACTTCATTAGGATCTGCATTTGACAAACTTTACGATATAATTTCGCCGTTGTCCTTTTGCATCATTGCGACAATTGCACTCGAAACATTTAGATGCCTTCATGTAGCTTGCCGCCATTGTAACGAATTGGCACGAATTTCCAAGTTCCGATTGTTTTGTTGTTTTGCAATCGTTGCGTGCAACATGTGCGCCATTGTCGTCCCCTTTTACGAGTAGCAACCTGTTATCAACAGACAAACATGTAAACAAGGCTTAATTATCAACAAATGCCAATTGAACAGCCGTCCATGAAACAAGCACAACCAAGACAAGAAGCAATCTTGTCTTCGACTTGAATACGGCAACAATTCGCCCGAACAACTCAATTCAGTTGGTCGAAAGCATATCATTAAGACAATGTCACCAATAACATTTGCTACAAGCTACAACCGAGGGGACTTAAGGTGTTGTAGCGGCAATCTTCCATAGAAAAAGTTTTGCAGATCTCACATGAGCTCACATGCTCACGTGTACTTGTAATCAACGTGTTGCAGCCAAGCAAAAGAACCATATAAGCAGTGGATACAACAAAACGTTAAGGTATTTGATACATAAGATTCGTTCTGAACAAGAAATTTGGAAGTTGAAAAAAACCAAAATGGCGTTCGGCCGTTACTTCATAGGTCAACTATAGGTAGTAGCTCTCCTTTGACACTTTATTGCAACAAAATTTAAATTTATATGTAAGTCCGCAAAATAAACCGAATACGTTCAAAATTAGTACCGACTAGATTTTTTTTAAACGAAATTGTTGTTGTAATGCCACCACCACATACAAACACAACTTGATTGACATGTCGTTGACTTGACGTCAATTAATCTAAATGTACATGCGCAGTAATCAACATTTGCGAGCACATAAATCGGAGCTGCCCAAGTAAAGCTACACGCCTTGTACATTTAATAGGCTCAAAGTGGATTTTAATTTTATTTGATTTGATTTGATTTGATTGCCCGTTGCGCTTCATTTGTGACTAGTCACATGCTGTAGTTCATCTGTCGCAGGCAAATAGGGCGATACTGCTTGCAGTAAATGGCTACAGGGGTGGAATAGTTAGGATTAATGTTAACTGCGATATATAACATCCAGCGTGCTATTGCGGCTGCGATGACGACCCTTCTCTTACCGTTACCAAATATGGCATGTGTTTTATACGTACGCAGCGGTAAACGAATCCGCCAAGGTGGGCGCAGAGTACTTAAGTTTCCCGCAAAATTGCACGTCCTTGCGGTACAATTGAAGCAGCAGCTGTGCGCGACAGTAATGCGCATTATTAGATGCCTTAAACACGGCACGACACGGATTTCCGGTGAGCAAATAACGGGATTTATATATGCTGGAATACGTGTTCCCACGCCAAAATCAAGTTGATCTGATTTTGACACACAAGTAACGCCTGAACTATTTATTGTACAATTAGAAAATGCAGTACGTCAATCCGTCTTCAAAATTCGGTCGCACAAAAGCCTTGAGGATTTCTTCAACCTGGCACTTCCAATTGGGTGCTAAATTTTGCACTTGAACGGAAGTTAAATGATCGTTTTGTATTTGCGAGAGTCACGCGATGCAAACCGAACGCAAACTCAAGTCAAGTCTTTCGAAATATGGCCTATTGCGCAATTAGTAACGCTCATTATCAGGCGCTTTTTGCTCTGTTAAAAAGGTAGCATTTCGTGGGAGTATTAGCAGTTGTTGTCCGTTGCCGTTGCGTTGCCAGCGGCAATTGAAGGTGCAAAAATCAGAAGCTGACAGACACGGGAAGGAAAGCAATAAAATAAAGTTAAATATTTTGCCTCATAAAAACGGTGAAATGTAAGGCATGACCAAGTACGATTCAATAGTGACGACATGGTTGAGAGCGAAGAAGAGCATGTGAAAGTGAGAATAAGTCTGGATACTTGCATGCTTTGTTTGCTGTTTGCAGCTGGGACCACCATAGCTGTGAATCAAAATATTGCCTCTAAAGCTGACAGTTACTAAGCCTTTAAATCGAAATACATGCAAATTAACTGCTGCAACAGCTTCAACAACATTTGCGGAGGTCGTGACTCGGCGCTAACTTGTTGTGCATAATTCATGTCGCTGCGCAAGCAGTAGCAACTTATGCAGATATTTTGTTTAAACTCGTGAATTATCAAATCGCATCGGTTAATAAGAACTGACGATGGCAGCGCATGCGCGCGAAAAGCTGTAAAATTTATGATCCACCACTGCACAGGCGGACAGCGTTATTATTCATTTCCCGCGTAGAAGAAGATCAACTATAAATGAAACCGCGTCACGGTAGCTGCAACTCAAGACACGCATACGCAGTAAAATTGCAAACAAACAAAAAAATATTAAACTTATAATTCACAAGATTATCATTAAAACTTGTGGGAGGACGAGATAGTCTTGAACGCTGGTAGCTATGATCCATTGACGTTGTATTTCGGTTATTTAAGCCGCTAAGAAGTTTTCGGATAAAATGTGAATTCTCAGTTGAAAGTAATTTTACAACGAAATGAAATTTTTGAAATTTGGTTATTTTGCTTAAATTCAGGATAACAATTAATAGCTTGCTGAAGAGATAATAAACAACTTGATAAAAACTAAAAATTTAAGTTTTGATTATCTTTTATAATTATTATTTATTAAAAACCTAAACAAGAACATTAAGTTTTTACTGATTTGCACATACGATTATGTTTGTATGTAAGTTTGGCAAATAATCTTAAATGCTGTTCAAGTAGATTTAAAATGGAATTTTAAAGATGACAAACTTCCTTTGCATTAATTTGATAGCACTTTTCTTGCAGAAGTGCTGCCGACGACAACGCAACACAACACAACACAAGAAAACAATACAGCAACATGGTATGAACGAACGTCTTTATCAAAATGTGGCGTGGTAACGAACGACGTCAGGAGCGCAATTTATTTAATTAGATGCATAAAAACTCATTAAGATAAGGGCCCGCCGAATGAACGAACCAGCGAGCAAATGAACAAACGAGAATTGCGCACTTGCAGCCAAGCAGGCAGGCGCGCTGCAATTATCCTGCGAGTTGAGCAATGCACTTGGCGAAATCGCTTCTTGGGCAGCAGAAGTGGGTGCCACGGAGCGGCACATTGCGGCACAGCGCTATCGAGTTATGTAAGTTGGGCGAATTGGGTTGGATGGATAGCAAAGTCTAGGGAGAATCATGAGAGAAGTGTGCGAATAGTTGGAGTAATTAACTTAAGGACGGCTTAATTAACAAACTGAAGTGGTTTAATAAGCTCAAGTAAACTGAATAAAAATACTTCTGTAGGTATGGTCTGATATCGAATTTTATAGCTTTTGCGAAACGAAATAGAAGAGAAGAGAAGACAAAACAAGAGAAGAAAAGGGAAGGGAAGAGTAGAGTAAGCAAAGACGCACGTAATAAAATTTGCATTTTTTAACAGTGAATTTTTCAAAATTGATTTTAACCAAAACAAGATGATTAGAAAACAAAAAACCGACAGACAAATCGTCCGAACATAAAATGTCAAAATGTGGTTGTATTGCGTCAAGGTTAAACACCTGCAGATTTACTGTTAAATGCTGTGCGTAGCGAAACGAAGCGTTTCGTGTCGATTAATATTCGTAAAAGATCCGATGAATCGATCAATTGATCGATTCAATTTATCGTTCGCCACTTCATTATGCGGTTTGTCAATAGCTTTGATAGTTTGAAGATGCTGAATCTTGAAAAGGTGACCAATGGCCAGTTAATCCAAGACGCTCCAACGTATGAACGTGCGTTGTGCTGTATTTACAGTTTTGATCAACTTCCAGAGAATTTTTTGTAATAACGGACAGTGGACTAAGTATTTATTTTATCATTGTTAATTTTGTATTGTTGTTTATAAGACAAATATGTCTCGAAAAGAAATTCTCATTTTCATATTATTTACAAATTCAATAAATTAATGAACTAATAAACCGTTGCGATTATTATTCAATTATTTTAATATAAAACAACTAAAAGAATATTCTGATTAAAAATCATCGTGATGTTCTTCTACACACACAAGTCGTGTTATCGTTCAAATTCTTTACTAAATTCCGAAATTCTTATTTTTAAACTTCTAAACTAAGTCACTTGGACTTTAAGAACATAAATTTTATTTGAGATCTTAATTTTTAGATTGAAACGGTCGATCAAAGATGCTTTAATCTCAAAATACCATTGAGAAATGGAAATCTTAAATTTCATTTGATTTGAGGGTTAACAATTGTTTACATTAAATTTTTCCTGATTTAAAACTAAATTGCTTTTAAATGAGAAAAGTACGATAACCTTATTCATCACGCATATGTATTGTGCTTTAAAGCAATTGCTTAAGTTAATTTACTTGCATAGGTATGTATGTATGTATGTATGTATGTATGTATGTATGTATGTATGTATGTATGTATGTATGTATGTATGTATGTATGTATGTATGTATGTATGTATACTCTAGTATACAAAATCGCCTGCGCATACATATATTCGAGTACATGCATTTGCATTGTATATAAGTACATATGTGAGTAAATACACGAAAAAATAATTTAAAATTGCTACTTCAGAAGAATTTTCCAGGTGAATGATGCGGAACAAATAATCAATCAATTAAACAGTTTGTCTGTCTCTATGTCTGTCTGTCAGACCGTTTGTCATATAGTTTGTTGATTTAACCAACGACACATTGGCAACAAAAAAACAAATAACCGTTTACTTAAGATTAATACAATATAAAACCAATTAAAAGTTAAATAGCAATATTTCTTGAGTCTCAGTCTATTTTGTCACACCAAATCTAAGTCTAAAAACTCGAAAAGTTTTTTCAATATTTCGTTAACAATGTCAACATGATGATCCACTCAATTTAGCATGCCATATTTTTTTCAGATAAACAATTAACATTCATCTGAAGAAAACATATGAAAAAAAATGGAGGTAAGTATGGATATAAAGAAAAATAATATTAAAGTAAAGTTTATGAAGAATACAGGCCACACTTTTCTATTTGTCTAATAAAGCAACACGCATTCTTCATCAGATTAGATCAGATCAGATCAGTCAATTTAATTTCGTTGTAGTTATTTTTATTTTGCGTGATTAAATTTAGATTTGAATTTTCTAAACAAATTAGTTAAAGCAATTAAATTTATGGGCGTTTACTTTCGATGTGGAGGACCGCACAAATCGCGGATTTAAGTTGATTGCATAGAAGCGGTTCAGTGGCGCTGCTTCATCACACCTGACTGCACAAACAGTTCATATGAGATAACAACAAATTTGTTGATCAATCGATCGATCAGCAACTGCTCGTATAACGCATTAAGTTGGTGTACACAGAGTTCTGTCGGGTAAGGCTTAAGTTAACCTCAACCAATCGGATTTTGTGTACAAATCGGATTAGTCGTGCGTGTGCTACGCTTAAAAAAATTCTAGTCTTCTTTGACAGTTTTTAATTCTTTAATTAACCAATTCGACGAACTTGCGACTCGAACTCGAATGTTAAATTGAAGTATTTAGCATTAATATTCAGATTGGCATGTAAATAGTCACTATGTATTAATTAATATTCTATAGAAAACAATGAGCCCGAATTTACTTTAATCACCAATATAATCACCAATAATAATGCTAGTTAAAAGTTAATTAACGAAGTTTTTTTTTATTGCTAATTTTTAACTTTCCTGTTCATTTAGGAAGCTATTAAGAGTTTAATTTATTTATTTAATTCCGATAGCCACTTATGCTACTGTGTTTCGAAATTTTAAATAATTTCAAATAATCATATAAAAACATTTTTTTAGATTTTCTAATATGTAAAGTTAAAAAAAAGCAAATAAAAAATTAGTACAATAAATTTTTGTAAAGTTAAGTTCCATGCTCAAATTATATTCAATTTTCATCATCTCTCAAATTATATTTTAGTTTTAAGATAATAAAATTTGTCTCTCGTTTAACTAAGCCTAAGAGCCGTTGACAACCAAAAAATATTGTTGATTTTTTTAATAGGTGTACTTTAGTATTTTAAACAAGTCTTATTTCAGGTACACCCAAATGCAAATCGAAAGAGGATTGTATGACCTGTTGCATACCTACCTACTCGTACACCGGTACGTCATTGTGCAAAAATAACAGCTAAACTCGTACATTTTAGCTGAACGCAGGACATTTTACGAGCAAAATAATCAATCGGAAATTTGCAGTGATCCCGGTAATCCTTGGATTAAACACAAAACGTTTCTTTCCTTACGTTGCTTTAGTGCGAGGAGATCGTGTTGTTGCAGTGGCATCCGTTGGCAATAACAATATTAAAAACAACAAACAATAAAGTGAACAAACACCCGCATTCGGTTGCTGCTGATTATCGTCAACTAAGACGATACTTCCGAACTATGATAATGCGGGAGGTTTGAGACCACTAAGCGCAACAACTAGAGGCGGACACAAACTGGACCTGCATAATGATAAAATGTACAGCAACAACGCTAATCACAATTTAATTTCGCTTTTTTTTATCAGTGCACTAAATTGACGGGAGAAAGGAGATACTGCAAGCGAAATGCATACAAATTCATATGAACAATAAATTGAAATACTTAAAGAACTTGTAGTAAAATTGCTTTTGAAATTTACCATTCTTCAGGATAAATGAATTCAAAATGCCGTTATTTCAGATAATCGACGATGATATTTTCTCGAAAGCGACTCTTAAGAATATTTGAGATAACTTTACATAAACGAAGACACAGATACATACACACACATTTGAAAAGGTCGTAATAAAATGTTTGTTAATGCACATTCAGATAGAAATTTAAATATAAAATAGCAATAGGGAAAAATAATCTGTCATCTGATATTTGATCGGATTCGGTTTAAAAAGAAAAAATGTCAACATAATTTTGCTTAATGAACAATTATCATTACAAGTTTTTGTTTTTATTGACGAAGTTGTTCAATTTCATAGATTTGTTTAATGAAGCCAATCTCGCGCAGCTAAATTTGAAGTGGTCAGGCATGATTTCATTAAAATTATTTCCAAGGAAAAAAAAAATTTTAATTTTCTCACCGATTGTGTTGTTGCGCAAATAAGCTTGTCACCGTAATAGCAAACAGCAACAACAACACCAATTACGATTTGCATGTCAAATCACAAATAAAATTAGCAAACAAAATTCACAGGTGCAATCGCAAAATACATTTGTATACATATATAATATTTTTTTTAAGAATGCACCTTGTGTACATATATATATATATATATATATATATATATATATATATATATATATATATATATATATATATATATATATATATATATATATATATATATATGTATATCCAAATTCAATTTAAATTTAAAATATTTTTAAAATTTTAGCAATTTTAAACTTTTAATGAAGCTGATCTATTTGACCTCTGCCGCCCGAACCAAACCCATTCTGATTGATGTGCGATTTTGTTTACAAGTTTGCCGCTCCAACAGTTTTCAATCAAGTGCGAAATTATAATTAAAAAAGAAAAAAATAATAACAAAAAAAGTGTTTGTGTGTATATGTTGAAATGCAAAACGAGTTTTTCAATAGCGGCGAGTAAAAACGCTAATTGGCGTTAATGCAAAAATAACGGCCGAAATAACCAATCCAATGGTTAAGAGCGGTGCGTTGAAGCGAACACGTTTCGGACAATCATAAATTATGAACAAAAATACGCAGCGCAGTGCAGTGCAGCGTAGCGCAGCGGCTTAGGAAGGACTGCATCTGAATTTCGATCGTTTGCACCCAAAGTATCATATGAAAGTATTGAACATAATTACATCACACATTGCTTAAATTTGATTTCGAAATAAGTTCTTCCCACATTTAAATATAAACCACATAAAACTAGCGAAGCAGGACTTCTGCTGCAGTACAAATTTTTAATTTAAAAATACCGTCGGTACATTTGGTGTAAAAATTTAAAATAAAAAATATTAAACAGTATTTTTTTGTGTAAACATTTTAAATTTTTTATTTCATTTTTTTTTTAAATCTTTTTTGTAATAATTTTAAAGTTTTTTTCTAATTTCTCATTTCTAACGATTTTTCCTCATAAATTTATTATATTCTTTATATAGCAAATTAATAAAATTCTATGTATAAAATACAACTTAAAATAGTTTCCAACTTAAAACTATTCAAACTGGAAAAACTAATGAATGTAATGAAATATTTTTTATATAAAGTTAAGAATAGTAAAGAATTTTGAAAATAAAGTAAAAGTACTTTAAACAATAGTTATATTTGTATGTATGTATGTATGTATGTATGTATGTATGTATGTATACTAAACGATGTTTTATCACACTTTTAATTAAACTCGTTCCTTCAGTTGTTGTTATAATTATAATAATAATTTTAAATAAGTAAATAAAATTAAGAAATAATTGTATAAAATAAAGAAATTCAAAAATAAATTAACAGGAATGCATTTAAACGGAATGAATTTATTTTTAAATTTTTTCGTTATAACGGAATTGTGAATTTGTTGAGGCAAAAAGAAAACAGGTAAAACTAAGCAATAATAACTAATATAATTACTTTTTAAATTACGTTAAAACTATCGCTAAAATGTGTAATTTTTAATATAAATTTATAATAATTTACAAAGTGGATATATCCAACAGGCCTGATGCGTCGTGCGGATGATGGTGTTGGTGGTTATGATGGTGGTGATGATGGTGATGTAGGAGTGCTAGAGGACTACTGTGCCCGATGTCCACCACGCTAGCAGTGCCAGCTGCGTTTCCTAAACGCCCCATTATCGCCGAAGACACAACCGTGGTAGCTGCAGCTGCCGTAAGTGCAGATGAACAGCCGCTCCCAGAATGCATGTAGCCCAATTGAGCGTGATTCTGCAGTGCTGGCGAATGCGACGGCAAAGAGTGAGCCGAAGACCTACTTCCGCCTGATCCAGAAGAGCCCGATGCCGTCGGGCTGGGCCTACCACTGTGGCCGTTAACGTAACTGTGGAGAATTCCGGTGCTGGAGTGATTACTGGAGCCACTTTCGTGTGTCTGACTTATAACGACGCCATTATGCAGCGATACAGGGCCCTCCGTTGAGCTGGATGCGCCCGTCGGTACGTTTGAGGTTAGTTGATGGTGCACGGATTGCAAATGCGGTGTGACGCTGTGTTGCAGCAGTTGGTGAGGCTGATGTTGCTGTAGGTGGTGCGACAGAAGCGGCGGATTGTTTTGCTGGTCAAGATCCAATTGTCCTGCTTGGTGCATGAGGGTGTGTTGCTGCTGGTGGTGATGATGGTGAAGTAGAGCAGTCGGGAGAGGAGGCGAAGGAGCTAGTCCAATCTGGGCTACTTCCGTGACAGAAGCAACCGATAACGCAGACTGACCGTAGGCGCTGGCCATTTCTCACATATGGGCGAGCGGCGCCATGGCACGCATTGTTTGTTGATGTTGGTGTTGTTGAAGGTCAGGAGAACTATTCTGATAGTGCATTAGGTGACGTTGATGTTCAGCGGCCGCTGCGGCAGCTGCAGCCGATGCCTGCATACCGTCTGGTATTTGATACATATTCATCAGATGATTAAGATCTGATGACTGCTGTGTACTTGCATACTCGCGTTTCATTATGTGATTATTATTATTATTATTATTATTGTTATTATTGTTGGCGTTGACTGTCGCGACGACGGGATTCTGCTGCGCTGAACTGTGCATGGGGCTGGGAGAAACGGGTTCTGACTTAATGCTTGAGTCACTGGGACTGTGACTTTGGCAGGATACTTGCGAACCAGGTTGGCCAGTGAGACCGTACGGAGAACCGGGCTGTTGCTGGACATTGCTGTAAGGTGATCCCGGCTGCTGCAGGCTACCGTATGGGGAGGTTTGTCCACCGGAAACTGTGCCGTACATTCCATAGCCACTGCTTGCAGTTGCGTTCATATAGTTAAGCGAACCAGCCGCCGCGGCAGCCTGGTGCATTTGCCCCATATCATAGCGATGGTAATTACCCATATAGGCACTGTGCTGACTCTGATATGCGGCCGCTGAAGGATCGTGCATCATGTAACCATTTGGCATATATCCATTCGGGGCGCTCATCTGATACATATCACGATTAACAGCAGCCGCTTGTTGTGCTGCTGATATGGAAGCCGTTGATGTATTTCGGGTTGGTGTATTGGGCTCTGAAGACTGCAATAATGAACCGACTCCTAAAGGATACTTCTCCTTAGCTTTAGTAAGGGTCTTTGTCTTGCGGCGTGGTCGATATTTGTAATCTGGATGTTCCTTCATGTGCACAGCACGTAAGCGTTTGGCTTCGTCAATAAAAGGACGTTTTTCTGCTTCCGACAAATCTTTCCACTGTGCACCTAGCCGCTTTGATATTTCAGAATTATGCATTTTTGGATTGTCCGATGCCATTTTTCGACGTTGACCTCGTGACCACACCATAAATGCGTTCATGGGCCGCTTAACTCGATCCGCATTCTGCTGATTCTTATTAGCGGTTGACGTATTGTTATTGTTGTTTAGATTCACACTGCCATTGTTACTGCTAGAACCTCCACCACCACTGCCTAAAGTTGCACCTTGTCCGCTCATTCCAGAATGATGGTGCGCGTGGTGATGCGATTGTCCCGGCGAGGTCATATGATGACTTCCAATGCTTGTATGCGAGGATTGCGTTGGACTTAGATCACTAGAGCTGTGTAGTGGTGACCCATGTTGCTGTACTCCTGTGGCGGTATTGCCACTTCCATTCAAGGTGTTTGCCATACTAGATTGAAGTGAACTAAGCGCGTTACTGCTGCCGTTACTTGATACAGCTGTACCACTTTGGCTGGAGGTGATATGCGAGGTCATATGATGGTGATGATGGTGATTGGACAAGTGAGACTGCGTCAAATGCGACTGTCCGAGATTCATTAAGGGACCAAGAGCGCTATACGGTGAGGTTGCATGACTATGCAGAGCGGCTGATGCATGATGAGGTGGCATGGTGGCATGAAGGATGCCTCCTTTCATATCGGATTCCATAGTCAACATTTTTTTAAATCGGATTCAAGTTTTAAATTTAATGTATGTTTGACACTTTTAGTGAAAAAACTTTCTTTTATTTTAGTTAAAATAACCAGTGTTGTAATTAGATTGCAATTTCTCATTCACGATTGTTCTGCATCTATTCAATCGTCATAGCTCATAGCGCGCACAAATGTATTTTCAATGAAGCGTAAGTTAGAATTTTGAACATTTTTTGAAACCATTCTTATTCTTGGTCAACACAAAATCACAAATATAGTATCAGGTCAACTTTGTTTTTGTTTTTGTTTTTGTTAATTCTTGATTTTTTCTTATTTTGGTTTTATATCGGATGCACTCTTTACAATAAGTAGGTACGAACTTTTAATATCAGTTTTAGCAGTTCGTTCGAAACTTTATTTTTCATCTGCTTGATTCAATTCGAATTGTTTGCTGAACAAAACAACTTTTTTGACAAACGCGACGGGTGTGTACACTGATCTTGCGAATTGTTCATGTTCGCGACAATGGGATTTGTATTAAAAACTAAAGAACTTTTTTCAATCGTTATTTCCCGAAACTCCAAAAAAATCAAGCCAAAAATGCGGCACGGAATAGAACCAAAACCAGAACGTTTGACTGTGCGCCTGCTTTTAATTTGAAACTCAGTTTTTCTGCTTAAAATGTTGAATAACTTCAACGAACCCGAAGAGCGACGCGAAAATACCTCTACACTGCACTGAATTGAGCACCTTTCTGCCATCAGTCGACAAGCACAAAACCTGTTCGAGGTGCTGCCAAACTCTCATCGCTACTGAAGTGTGTCTCCGCAGACGCTGCTGCCACTGTGGCTGGTGTGTCGCACGCAGCCACCCTGCACATACACAAACATGCTACAACGTTTAATTCAGCAGTGGTACCGCTCGCACATATACAACCCAAAGCTTCCGAGCAGAGCAGAGCGAATGCGCATGACCAGAACACGCACACAAGTACAGCTGCCGCTGCCTACGAGAGAGTGTGTGTGTATATTTAGTCTTGATTTAAAATGTTTAGAGTTTTTAAGTGAGACTGTGTGTATTCATGTATGTATGTGTGGTTGCTGGAGTGTGAGTTCGCTTGGTTGGCACTGGCAGAAGCACACAGCACACAGTGCGAGAATCTCGTACATAAATCAAAATTTCTTGACAGCTCTGTGTACTGGTGGGTTGGATTTTGCGCAGCATGACACTCAACTTGCGATAGCACAACCAATCGCCAGCACGGATGGCGAGGAGGGTTTACGTCTTCCCATGGGTGAATATTTGCTGGCTCTTTCTTGCTGCCGATTAACGAACATATTTAATGCGTACCTGCGAAGGAAGAGTTTGACGGTGGCAGTATCGGTGTGAAGTACCAGGCTTTGGATGCCGGTACAGTTAATGTTGGAAAATCGATTGCACGAGTCGTGACTGCGTACTTCGGGTACTGTAAGCGAACGTTGCTATAAAACTACGAAAACTACGCACATTGCGGCGGCGTTATGGCGTTATGGCAAGCGTTGTTGCCACATTTTACTACTTGTGCGAGAGCGGTGATATGCCGCTTGGCAATGGCATACAGATACAGAGTACATTTTCTAGACGTCTTCTTGTTTCGTTTTATTGGGCAAACGATTTAATGTAGCGGAATGCGCGCGCTTTAAGAGTTGATGTGCAAATGAAACAACAAATACAGCGCTGGCTGCTTTTTTCTTATTAACGTAATGGGCTCCTTCGGAAGACATAAAGTTTGCGGATCGGAAATAATTGCACAAGTGGGGAAAGTGTGTGTGGACAAGACAAGATTCGCACACAAGCAATTAATGTGAAAATGGTGCTAGTTAGGTAGGTTGCTGATACAACTTGCACCTAAAATGGCCAACAGGTGAGAACTTAATATGATAAAATCTCTTAAAATCCTTCTCATCAATTTGTTTCTACTTTAAATCATAAACAAAATTTAATTATAGCTTTTTGGGACTTCTTTTCATATACAGTTGTTTACACTACGCACAGTAAAACGAACTAGCAAAAGAAGGAATGACGACTTTGAAATTTAACATAAATCCTAACGTTAATTAAAATGACTGTAAAAATGAAATTTCGCATAGTTTAAATTTATTTAAATACTTTCTTTTATGCACCAAGTTTTAGATATTGTATTTCATAGAAAATCATTCCCAAAAAGCCATTGAGTATTTGACTAACTGAAATATGTGTTCTTTATATGTTGATTATTTATTTTGCTATTTATTTTTCGCTATGTATTATGACACATATGTACATATATGTCCCCGTTTTTGACGTAATCATTTCAAATGAAATACGACAAAGCGCTTGTCTGAAAATTGCCAAGCTAGACATCACATACACTCTAGACCAAAAACCACAAACGCACAAAATGTAAATGCAGACTGAATTTTAGAGAAGACTTTGTTTTGTCGTTGCCATTTTATGGCTGTTACTCTCGCCATTGTTTTGCATAACCTCAACAATAGGAAATAATAACAACTCATTCGCAAACCGCTCAGTTCAAATACAGAAGCTGGCTGGCAGCTGTTGTCGCAGACTTCTTCCTTAATAGTCGACGAAGCTCGAGACTCGGATTGAGCGCATCAAGTGCGTCACAACAAAATCGTTGCAAGCGAGTAAAACAAACGAGTCACAGTACTTTGATGCATGTGCAAAAAACTTCACCGACGAAGTTCAAATGAATCCTTAGAATTATAAAACAAGATTAATGGAGTCAGCAGAACAACGTTGATTATTATTCAGATACCTTCAAACAAAAGCTATTCAAAAAAGTATACGAGTTTTGCCAAAACAAACGTTTAAATGGATTTTTTAAGTAATGTGATTAAAAAAATGTTTTAAATATAAAACAAAAAAATATTATTATTAAAAAGAAAAACATTTTTGTTTATAAATACAAAACATATCATTTAAAACACAATTCGATATAACGAACTATTTGGAATACCCAAGAGGTCTGACATTATATCATTCTTTATACCGGGCTATGACTGTACTACTAAACCAATATATTGGTGAAGCCAAACAGGTGTGTAAGAGAAGGTCACTTCTCCTCCTGGTCTTAGCGTTTAGATGTATTGTTTGGATTTTTCTGTTAAAATATATATAAACTTTGACTTGGCTTGCCCTTCCTAGCTGCATATACTTTAATAATATAAAATCATAAATTTATATTATTAAAGCTCCACATCGGAACGTCATATTGTATATTTTTTAAAGTTGTTTTATTTGTTTTGTAACTTGTACATTCCTTGGCAAAATAAAGTTAATTAGTGGATTTGAGAAAAAAAAACACTGAAGTTTATCTTATCAAATAAGACAAGCAAAAAAAACCAAGAACAAAGCCAAATTGAAACTAAGCTTGAGTTGTGGACTAGATTCTGGACTCTAACTTTCATAACCTACTGCAAACAGCACGCATGCCTTTCCAACTTCCCGACGAAGTCAACAGAAATCGATTTCATTTGCATCCTGCAGTTGATGCGTCACGCTCGCAGTGTGAAGTAAAGTATATCGTTTACAACAACCATTTTAAAATAGTACAAATAGCTCTCCGATTGAAAAGAAACAAAGTCAAGGTCACCGAAAAGAGTTTAATTGTTCGCACAAAAAACATTATACATAAAACGACAACAACAACAACAACAACAACAAAGAAAGAGAGCTGCAATGCAACTAAAAAAATAAAAATAACATCAAAAATTTCTCACAACAAAAACATTAAACCAAAACAAACTTACTTGCCACAAAAAACAAATAACGGTTGTCGTGTGCATTGTGCGACAAAAAAATACCCACATACAACTCACACAAGTAAAGGCGGAAAAGTACTCTAAATACTAACACTGACTGCCGCCATCAAAAGAAATAAAAAGAACAAACCAATTGAAAAAATGAATGGCACAAAAGCCACATTCAATGAGATCGCACAGCATTGAATAGGAATGAATTGAACCGATGAGCTGAGGAGCTGAAGAGCTGAGAAACGGAAACAAATTTGAATGTATTAAATAAACAACGGTTAAAAGAATTAAATTAATTGCGAAACAATTAGCACAAATAAAAAAATACGTCATCGTCGTCATAGTAAAAATTGAATCCACCTCCAATTCAAAAACCTCACAATAACAACAGGTTCCAAGGACACTCTTCATATGTACTAACCTGCAACCGAGGTTTTTACATTATCATCGGATGCCATGGAACTAAACTTACAGCTTCAACCGATAACTAACTCAGTCACTAAAACGAAATTAAAGTGATCTTTGCTTCAACAATTATCTCACTGATTAAAAATATCATATCCATATCTATAAAAATGAATGTTTCTTTCTTTTCATCTTTCTTTCTTTGCACCCTACGCACGTCTAAACCATTCGTCCGATTGCGATGAAACTTTGGGGACTTGCTGTGCTCATGCCAAGGATACGCCCACAAACGAACTGAAAATATTCGTTTATTTTGCAAATATTGCTCCTAAAAATCTTCAATTATATATGAGTTTGTAAGTATCACTATCGATGACTTCAAGAAAAAGGGATGAGGTCGCAACAATTTGAAGCATAAAGTCGTTACTCACAAACGCTTCAATGTGGAGTTAACGGGAAACTCCTTTAACTACTTATCTTTCACATATTTTTATTCAAAACAAAACCCGGTCATGCCGGGTACTATAAACTTCTAGTATCCGCCAATAAAAAAACGATATTTTGCTTTTTATTTTTTCGCAAAAGTTATTTTTAACTTGATTTGCTTTTATGCTTTTCTTTGTTTGTTGTATGGAATATGAAACAAATTTTCGGTCCCTGAATAAACCCTGTTTCGAATTTCTTTATTTTACAGAATTTCTCAACTGACGTCACCAATAAAAAAAAACAAACACAAATTGAACAATTTTGACCTACTTATGATATATTTGTTAACAGTATCAATTCAAATTTCATGCGTTTCACAACCCTCTCCACTCTTTCTCTATTTTTTACTCTTTCTCTCTCTCCTATGCGACTGCTTTTATTTTGATTGTGCAGCGGTTGTTTTTCTTTTGCTTTAAATATTGTATTTGTTGAACAACATTTTCGCATCGATATTGCTTGCAACAAACAGGCGCGCCGCAGCGTTTTCAATCTACAAAATACAAAATGTGTCATTGAACTTTGAATTTTACTGTTTTTTTTTATTATAACATTTTTTTTTGATAACAACAACAATAGCAGCAGAAGTTGAACATATACAAAAGAGCTTCTAGACGCCGCCGACTCCATCACCTTCGTCACTACAGCGGGACGCTCGGTCTATGATGGAGCGGAGGGCTGGGTTGGACTGCGCTGGGTGGAGCGTGCGTCCAGCGGCCTTTGTTTTGCAATACAATGGCTTCGTTTTGCCAAGTCCTTTTGTATTCCGAGCAGATTTCGTACTGTGGAAAGTCGGTCGTCGAGTTTGTATGGTAAAGTGTTTCGCTTTGTTGTTGCTTCTGTAGTTGTAAACTGTAGCTGCATATGTCTGTATATATGCATATTTGTGTGTTTGTATGCGATACTAGACAGTCGCTGTCGCCTGTTCAACTGAACGGGCCGCTAGACGGACAGACGGACGGACTTTCGCCTGAATGAATGAGGTTGTAATTCTCAAAGTGTACTTATGTATGTATGTGTCTGTCCATGTCCTACTGACTGATTGTCCTAGTAGCAATGCCGCCGCCTCTGCCGCTGCCACTGACGCTGTCATTGTTGCCATATTTGCATAGATACACACACTTACATACGCCCACACACATTCACACATATTACAATCGCCTCCATGAAAAGCATTTTCAAATTCAAATTCAAGTTCGATTTTTCATGTTTTCGCTTTTAATTTTTTTCTTCTTATCAACGTGAAACGTCAACTCGACTTTTCTACTTTAGGGGTTTTAATGAAACCAAATGGAAAACGCTATTTCACGAGCAGCTCGCAGTTATTACCAATTTAGAATATGCGCGTTGAAAGTGCAACAAGTCAATGAAGCTTATTTAAAAAACAATGTATTTTTACTATGTTTGAGATGAATCCATTTATGTATAATCTGTGTTGTTGGATTCATTTTTGTTTCTTTTATGGAAGTCAAGCTTAGCAGTGCTATGACAAGTGTCGCCGCCATTTTTCGCCTAGAGTTTGTTTTTTTGCTGTAAGCACACAAATGAACAATTTAGAATAAATAAATAAATTGAAGCCACCACACACAAAGCGGATATTCTCGATTAAGTTTAAAGACGCTTAATGTATCGTATCTCCTCATATATTGTAATTGCACACAATTGAATACACATACATACGCAAGAATGCAGTAATTGCTTTCAATGCAAACCAATCGTGTTCAATTTAAATTTTAAGTGACTCTGACTAATGTCTCTTAAGGCACCTTATTTTCCTAAAATTTTTGCAATATCTGTATACATAACTAGCTTATAATACAAGGCGTTGTCCGGGTTTAGTTTTAAATATATATACATATATATATGTGTGTTACTTGGTACTTCCGGTTGTTGCGTTCTGAGTTATGACGAAGGAGGTTAAATTGACCACGCCAAAAACCATCCTTGGCGTGAACACAGCAACTCCTGAACTCAAAAAAAAATAGCAAGAAAGAAAGATAGAAACGAACATTTATTTATATATATATAGGTAGAAAGATTTAAAATATATAAACATAGAAATAAATTGTGGTACTAATAAAAAAATATTTATTAAACAGAAAAAAAAAAAATATTTATATATATATATTTTATTTATATTTTTTAAATATTTAAATAAATAAATATGTTTGTATGTATGTATGTGTCTCTAGAATGGGGAAGGGTTTTTGAGCTTCAGCATAGCCGAATGTTATTCCCTTACTAGTTAAATATTCAAATTGTTTTAAAATATGTTAATTTTGATATTTTGATTTTTTTACTGACTAAATTTAGGTAGAAACTATTCAACAATCTGACAAGTGCTTCAGGCGACAACATCTTAGTTTTGCCAGTGAGAAGGAGTTTCGCAAACTTGTTCTTAAATACGAGTTTACCAATGAATCAACATGTGAGCAAAATATTAAAATATTTAAAACATGATTTTACACAAATCAAAGAATAAATTTGCGCGAAAATATGCTTCGATGCTAATTTCCTAATTTATGGCAACTTCATGTCGACAAAAGAACACAACATCTTAATCACGGCTTTTATTTTTAACGCTTAAATCAAAATATCTCATTAATAAAAGAGCAGAAGTTTACGAATTTTGTATTCGATTTTTAATGATGTCAGCAGTCGTAAGCTGATTCCTACTTGAAAAGTTAGGGTCAGTTCTACCGTAGTCTTATTACCTAAACTGTCGCATCCGCAGATTTCGCGTGATACATATTGTTACATACATAAGAGTGTGTATGTATATGTGCGACTAATTTTATTTCCATTCATGCCAGTAAAGATGCTATCGGACACAGGAGCAAAAGAACAAAGAAGATGCTGACCGCTGCGATAGCATCTTCGAGTACGCGCCCCACAAATACGCCGAGCCAAAGGTCTGTTCTCGTTTTTATGAATTTCGCCACACAATAGAACTGCTCCGCTGCCGCTGGGTGGAGTGATATTAATATGGCAGCCAATTTGTCAGCGCAAGAATTCTGACCAGCTTCAGACATCTCGGACTTCTCGAACGAGGCAGTAATCTTTTATTTCGTCGACGACAACAAGATTGAGGTTGAATTAAATGTCCAAACGTTCAATTCATTCTGTTCAATTAGTAAAGTCGATTCAATTGCTCGGGCAGTATCGCACTTGCTGAAAGGAAATGCATCATCAGCATTTTGCATTTAGCTGTAAATTGAAAATAAAGCGCGAATTAAAAAAACTGCTTGCTTCAGCAAACATTTACAAAAGCTTCTAAAGCGGTACCGTTAAGCAATAAATCCTAATGGAAACCATAAAAGCGCGCTGAGAGTGTTACGCGAATACTATTGCCGGACATTCTTGTATGTATATGTGTTAATCCAGATACGTCCTGAATGGCGAACGATCTTATTTCAATCCGTGCGATAATAATCCGCTTGAATAAGACCCTGTACACTCGGAGAAGAGATGTGGAAGTACAAATTTGTTTCATATTTCGCTCATAAAATGTTGGATATGCTTAAATATCCAACCTTCTTTTTTTATAGCAGCAGTTATTAAAGGGTCCTTTCAACGTTCCTGACATCACGACTAAGCTCAATGCCAAACTTCGAAGTGACAATTACGTTAAACAAAAATAAAGTCTCAAGGCGTGAACGGACGGACGCGCTTTTACATTGGATCTCAGCAAATAAAAAACTTTGTCCTGGGTATATTCCAAAGCTGAAGCGGAGACTTGCAGCGGATACACCAAATGAAGTTGTAAATGCAGACAGCCAAATGGCGTCAGAGTTGTCAACGTCGTTTGTGCAAGATGCATTTTACTTTGCCCGACAGCCCGTTGGTCGGTTCCTCGGTCAAATTTTGTGTAATGAAACTGGAAGCAGCAGCGTCCAGCAAACTGCTGTCAAGTCTTCTAACAAGTGTTAGACTGTGCACAATGCTAGCTCAAGCAAAGGCAAAACTTTTTTCCGCTGTTCAAAGTTTTGAAAGATTAAAATCTTAAAACTACTGGCATAATCTTAATTCCGAAAAATATTTAAATAATTTCAAGCGAAATGTAAATAAAAAAAACTTAACAAATTATTATACAATAAACTAGTTTATAGTACCCAGCGACGCATGGGTTAGGTTTTTAATAATGAACTGTCTACTCTTGTTCTCGTAAACTCCCCGGTATTCAAGATACTATACAACATATTTTATTATGATTAAATTCCTGATTTATGGCCATACAAACTAAATTTATAATTAGTAGGCCCAATTATTGAATATTTTCATTTAATTTCACAAATTGTGGGCGTATTGAGTGGGCGTTCAAATTTACATAACCATACTAAGACCCGGTCCCTAAAGACTGTATGTATCCAATTTGAATGAAATGGGTTTAGTGGTTGAGTTTACCCGGAGCAACTGACGGACAAACGTTGGATTATTTATATATATATAAAAGTATTATACATTTTAAACAACAGATCAACAGTCACACACATTTTAGCGACTGGCTTTACTTTTTTCCACAGTTTAAGTGTGAGTACATAATTAATCGTATATGAGTCTTTGCATATTTTGTCTAAAAATATTTTCCAAAGTTTTTAAGAACATACATATGTATATAGATAAAAAAAATTGGCTTTTATTTAGGAACATACATATATTGTAATAAAACAACAAAATACAACCTGTTATTTTTTGTTAGCTTTTTTACTTGTTCATTTAATTTAAATAAAAAGAACATTTTAATTATTCACACAACAATTAAAAAAAAAACATTTGCAAACTTTTCGGTTTTCGTTAAAAAACACTTGGGAACGAATAAAAATATTCCTTGAAATAAACTATGCTAAGATTTTTCTTCCTTCGTTCCATTTTGTCTGACTGTCCTTTTCATTAAGTGACAGGCTGTATTACTCAACAGACGCCAACACGATTTGCTACTGCTCTGCCCAAAGTTTGCGCTTGCCGCATATCCTGTGAGGCGAACAAAGCCACGTGTCCATTCAAATGTCGCCCTGTCAAAATATACTTCCGTTTCGAATATGCTGAATGCATTTATCTTGTAACGGGAACCGGGAATCCAGAAACGTGTAAAAAAAACACCGATAAAAAAGTAAAAGCAAAATTTTCAATATATTAAAATATCTAAAATTAATGCAATATGTTTGTTTTTAAATAATCGTTTATACTGTATAATTTAATTTGATTTTAATACAATAAATGATTTTTATTTATCAAATTTCATATTGCAAAATCAACACTGTCCATTTACATCCCACAAAGACTCATAAAAAAAAATTTAAAAATGATAAAACGCTGCATACTTTTCAATCGCTCGATGAATTCGGTGTTCAAAGATAGCTCAATTGCAAAAAATTTAAGGATTTTATTCAACCTCCCGCAGTACATACTTAGAACTTGATACGTGTCGTAATTTAATATTAAACACAGGCATTTGGAACCTAGAGCTACGTTAGTGATCCTAAATAATTATGCGTTTTGAAGGATTGCTTGAAGTTAGAGCTCCTTCAACGCTACACTACAAATAATCTTCGACTTTGTTTTCCTTTAGCCACAAAATACATAGACTTTAAGGAGTATTCCCTAATTTTCTGCGCTTGACGTTTTTCAAACTTGGTTTTGGGACTGAATTTTTGCCTGTTTTGTCCTTTGTTTAGATCTCTTCTGTTCTGATTAAAGACGGTGGTAAGCCAGATCGATCCCTCGTTACGATTTTTCGATTACGATTTTGTGTATGTTTACCGCCACAGCAGCGTAATTTGAGAAGAGTTTTCCGGCCCAGGATGTTACCCAGAGCTGCTACTCCTGCTGGCTGCAGTGATTTTATTTAATTGCACTAAGTACTCAAGTTTGTTCTCATAACATTATTTTTTTTTTCTTTTTCCTTTTGACGGTACCTTCAGCACCATAAGTACAACTGCGAAATATATTCAAAAAAGGGTCGGCAGTTGCTGTGTCAGCAGTTTTATCGAATTGATGCTGCGTACTTCAAGATTATAAGGAAAACCAAAACGCAGAAAAATAAGAATGGCAGTATGAAACAGATTATGCGTAGACCAAAATATGTAATTAACTGTGAATGCTCCTCCATGGTAGTATTCAACCGTGAGAAACCTGCTTGATCCAAATAAAAAAATCTTGTTTTTGATATAGTCAAAAAAAACAACAAAAAAATCAAAATTGTTTATATTATTTGGAAATCAAATTAAACTTTTTTATATATATATTTTTTTTTCTTAATAACAACATTTAACATAAGTAAATAGTATACTTAAACGAAAAATTTTATCAAGTTTTAAATTCTGAAAATACGTCGAGAATTTTACATATTAGACAAAAATAAAAATTAAATTGTCACGATAAAGTTATAAATCCCAACTACTCCACACAAAACTTGAACATGTGTGGGAAAGAACCAACAAATTAGATTCACAAACAAGAGACAATAACAGTAAAGCGTACTGTCCGACAGCATTCAAGAATGCGAATGTTTATGCGTGTGTATTTGTATAGTATGTGCGCGCGCATGAGGTGGACACTCCCCAAAGTACACCATTGTTAAAAAAAAGAACTGCTTGGAGGCCATGCAGCTGAGTCCACGCCAGTTCATATCTTACACTTTACATTTTGCAGATATAATGTTTCAGCTTTTAAACTAAAGTGTGTTGAGAATTTTTAAGTTCAATAGCATATAAACGGCATATCTACAGATGGTGAATATTTGTAGGATCGGATAAAGGGAAAAAGTGTTATTCGCTGCATTAAGCATGTTTTTTCACTAGATTATTAAAATTTAATGGTACCATTTCTATGAATTTGAAAAAATAAAACTGGATAAGTTACAATATAAATGAATTAAAAATATAAAACACAAATAAATATGCTAAGAAGCTACAAAAGACACAAGAAAACACCATGAAAACATGTAAACAAATTTGCTTTTGTATATTTGCATCGCCTATTCTAACCCTGCAGAAAAAAGTTATCGTTTTCAGACTTAAATAGAATGGCTCACTGCATGTTCGAACTTTTCTTGATTGCGTGTGCTGATTCACTCCTAAAATTGTTGTTGTATGTTCATATGTAGAAAAGGGTTCTGGCTTGAAGTGAAAAATCTGACATTCGTATAAAAACATCAGTGCTAATCTTAACGGTTTGAGCCATTTTAAGCTTCGTGCCTGAATTCATTGCTAAAAAAAATCAGACCTTAACAAAAATGTTTACTACTAATCGATTCAGTCTTGAACAGCCTAAACTCATTGCTTACTTGTGCACTGCTAAAAATTGCTGCAATGTATAAGTACGAGTAGTTAGGCACATAAGGGTGGTCATAAAACAATATGAGTCACAAATACTTCAATACAATATTATATTAAAAGAAAAATACAACAAATTAAATCTTTTTTGCAGAACATTTTATAGCATGCAAATTGACCGTTTCTTATAGGTGATAACTGCTAATGCTAAAAATTGTTTCTACTATGTTTGATTTGATAGCGATAATAAATTTTTTTTTAATAACTTTTTGTTACAACACAAAAATTTTATTTTACTTTAATATATATATAAACTAGCGAATGTCCGGCATGCGTTGCAATGCCAGAACAACTCATTTTTATATATATATATATATATATATATATATATATATATATATATATATATATATATATATATATATATATATATATATATATATATATATATATATATATATATATATATATATATATATATATATATATATATATATATATATAGAAAATTAAATCTACTTAATAACCACCTCAATACGTACATATATACACATTTATGCTTTCGTTTGTGTATACGGACAAGTGCACATGTGCTTATATATGCATACAGAAAATTATATGTACACTACATAAGTAAGCTAAGCATATGATAAGTAAATGAGCAAATACAACAAGTATTTAGCAAAAGAAATGAAGGAGCAGTGTTTTCCTGTCGGCAAAACTGGCATGTTGAAGAGTTTTCGCTTTGACTCAACTAGAGGGATATACACAATTTTTATTTGGGAAACACTGGTTATATCACACATGCATAACATACTTCTCGAAGAAGTAAATGTATCTGCTGCGATTTAAGTATATCCACAAAACAATGTAACTCAGACGGTTGCCCTCTCAAACCGTCATACCCTCCTTCACCTCCTTGTCCGTGCATTCTGTTTAACAATGCAGCAAAGCAAGGGCATCCGAACATTGCAGCATTGCAGCTCGTTTGGTATTTGTTGCACTGCGTCGCCCGTACAGAGCAATTTCCGCTGTTGGCTCAAATGTCGCTACCAATGTACGAGTTTGAATTAATGTTTATGTTGTTTTTGTTTTTGTTTTTATGTTATCAGTGCATCAAACGACAAATGCAAATGGCTGCAACGGACAACTACGTTATACAGTTGCCAGTATCACTTTCAGTTGTAGTTGATTCTCCTTGGAAGTTGGCAATGTGAAATCGTCTCGTTTTTTTATATAAAACATTAATTTAAATTTATAATTTACAATTTCGTGCAATTTGCTATTTTAAGTTTTAAATATGATTTTTATCACAAACAATTTTGTAAAATAGTTTTTTTTAATGAACTTATTTTTCCTTCTGAAAGCAATTAACGTCGTAGATTTTCCACGTCTGATGGAAATGCAAACACAATTTTTATTTTTTTCTTATTTTCGCAGTCAAAATGAAAAACTTAATTTGGCAAATTGTAGATACTCGTACTAGTCGAACGATGCATGACAGTTAACATGTCTGGATTTTACTTCTTCGAACAAATGTGCCGACGCATGCTTAGAACAAATACAGCAGTGCAGACACGTTTCTTACTTCTTTCGCTGTTGGCACTTTGCTACAAGCCATTCTGTTGATGAGAAAATTAAAACCGTAACCAAAAAAGCGGTTGGTCACTACATATTTCAGGAAACCTGCTAACCAAAACTAAAACTACGGCCAAAATACCAAGTCTACATTTTTAATTTTCTTGATCCAAATTAAGCCACACAGGTCGTCTACACAAAAGCAACAACAGAAACCACTGCAGATTCTCTGATGTTGCTGTCCAGTAAAAACAAACTTTTGCAATATGGAGAAAAAGATGAGAGAAAAAGGCTATGGAGTTACATACATACATACATACATACATACATACATACATACATACATACATACATACATACATACATACATACATACATACATACATACATACATACATACATACATACTCATATTTGAAAACACATGTATGCAGCATTTTAAAATTGAAGTTTAAATTTTCAAAGTTTCCAAAGCAAGCTAAATTACATTTGGCTCAGAGCACACTTGCCGAGGCGAATGCCGGAGTAGCAGCAGGACCATCGAGTGACGGTAAGTATGTGTGTGCGGTACATGCAAGTGGTATGAACTCTGACTGCTTGCCGCATGCTGATGTCACTTCGCCATTGTGAGCGCCTTACTTTATTTTACATGCAAGTATGTCTGCAATTTAAAATGGAATTGGAATTTCACTTCCGTTTCCCATACTTGCGGCATTTACCGTAGTAGAAGCAGTCGGTGCGCAATGCTCGACAATCTTCCACAAAAGTCAATGGCTACCGGCGTTGCCGAGTTGCTGAGCTGCATGGGTATGTGTGAAAGTGTATGTGTGCATTGTTGCAATGGTTTGGTAAATGAATTTTTTTTTAATTCCCTTTTTTTTAGGCAAACATTTGTTTGTTCGCTTGTTTGACTTCCTTAATTTTTAGATTTCTCTATGCAAAGTGGACTGCACTGTAAAGATGGCTTGACCTGAACCAACGACCCAAGAAATGATACGTCCATGTATACCGAACGACATGAGATGCTTGCATGGAATACATATAAAATTTTGGAAAATAATTAAAACAAAAATAAATTTGCAATCACAGCACGGTTAAAATAAATAGAAATATGTTAGTATGGTAAAAAACATTATCTCCGGATATCAAAATCTCACCCTACACCATTTTAGAGAAGAGGTTTTCTTGTTCGGCAGCAAGAAGAAATTGGTTGCTGTTCTTATTCAATCCCACCAATTGTTAGTAGTATTTTCTAATTATTCAAAAAAGAAGCACAAATTTTCAATCGGGTACCTTGAGTACAAAAAATTCGTTTAATTTTTTGTATCACATTTGACCAGTTTAATTTTTATAACTACACTAAATTGTATTTCTTAAGGCATGTTTGTTTCTATATATGTCACCAGCTTATAGTACTCGGGTTGCCGAGATTTATTTTCAATAAAAATATGTTTAAGTTATTTAATTGATTATTTTTAATTTTCTCCCGATTTTTCCGAAATGATATTTGTATGTAATTGGGATCCTGTACACCAAATTTAAATATCTTAGGATGAGGAACTTCCAGTTAATTCCCGCTGTGGGTTGGTATTAATAGCCGTCATAAAGAATAACAGATTACCCAGTTACGGTTATTGGTATTAAACAGATCCCATTAAACAGACGCCCACTTTTGGTGATTTTGTCAAAAGTGCCTACATTTTTTATTTTAGAGAGCAATATTAGAGAAATAATTCTAAACCATATAGAATGCGCATAATGTACGAAGATAGAAAGTAACATTAATTTTTTATATACATATGTATATTGTAGATTTAAATATTTTTTTTAACTAATTAATATCTCTATAAAGTGTAGAACGCTAACTATAACTTAGGTTTTTTGGATAATAAAATTTCGACATAAGTTGAACACCAAAATTTTAAATTTTTATTGTCTTACTATTAAAATTGTAATCACAAATATTTTACAAGAAAATGTTCATTCTGATTATCACTCCATGACAATGCCAAAATCTAGCCAGGTGTTCAGACTCATCCTGCTTTGTGAGCGATTTAAAGGAATTAACAAAGAAAAAAAAGATTTTTGTACCTGTACAATATACATATATATACATACATATACACGTGTGTCCTTTCGTCGGAGGAGGATCATTTGCTGATAAGTAGCCTGAATTTGCTGTTGTTTGGATAAACCTTTCTGTTTCTCTTTTGGTTCATCATATTTACAAGTTTTTAAATTAGAAAATTGTAATTTGTACACTTCCAAGTCTGGGTGCTTGCTATATATACATTAATCCCAGTGCGCTCTATTACTGTATTGTATTGATTTGTTTTTTGTTTTTTTTGCTAATTTGATTTTTGTATTTTTTTTTTTAATTTAACAAGTTACAACTTGTTTTGCCAGGTGTCATTTTTAGGCTGGCCTCGATCAGTTAGGGTTGTTTTGAAAATTGTGTGTCGGCATTTTTGCAAAAACAGAATGCGTAGAAATTCAGGTTTCTTAGTTTATTTTTTAATGTTAATACGCATAAAATAAAGTTTAACATCGTGCACTCTAAAGGATCGATAAGCGAGAAAACCACGTTAAATATTCCAGTTGGCCTTTCAAAAGAAGCTCTCAGGCGTGATAAATGGAATCTTCCAAGTCTATTTTGAAATCGCTTCAGTTGCTCCTGACAGCGTCAACATGATCATTAATAACATTCCAAAGTTTAATGAAGGATATTTACGCAGTACACCAATGTCAAAATATTGCGTCGTGCTGCGCAGACAAATTCTTATGAAGCGAGGGGGGACCGCGTCAACTTGTCTAACAGCAACAGCTTCTTGCAGACTGCCAGACTAAGTGGCACACTCGCCACTCTGCTATATTCTCGATCTAACTGCAGACATTTTAAAAGAGAATAGAAAGATACCGACAAAATCGATTAAGTCACTGCGCAGATACAAACGACAGTTGCCGCCGGCAATCATTCATCATTACGGTGGCATGATGTTGGTGGTGGTACTGATGCTTAATGCAGCAGTGATCGCACACCTGAGCCAAGAAAAGAGCGATGTGCGTCTGTGTGCCTGTGTGCCTGCGGAGTCTTAACTACGCAATCAACATTTCTGTTTATAGTGCAGCATAAATTTTAATTGAAAATTTTAAAAAGCCGCAAATCGACGCTGAAGGTAAATATATTTACCAGTACAAATTGATATTTTGCATTATTTGCAAAAGCAAACAATTAAAATGTCCTAAGCATGTCTTTCTTTTACCTAAAAACGCTTGTCACTTAAAAAATTTCACTCCAATCTTACGATTGCTTTCCTTTAAGTTGTATTTCAACCAAATTTTATTTAATTTAATGGTTGCTTTCTGGTATTTATTATTGGCATTTAAATAATTATAAAAGTTTTATTAGTTTTCAGGAAAGAAACTCTTTGCTTAATTGACTTAAAATCATATATGTACAAGAAGCGCCTCAGTCTCTTCATAATAAAAACGGAAGCATCGACATCGCCATGCTCACCTATTTTGATAATGGTTGTGATTTTGTCTGTCTTTACTCGTTATATCAGGACCGTCAGCAGAATTTTTTTTTCTTAAATTTGTTTATGAAGAATCGTAGTGGTCAACTTTTCCGACTTCAGTAGCAGTAAAAAAATGGTGCACTAAACGTGATTTGAAGAGGCATTTTCAAATACGTGCAGTTTTCCAAAGGTTATCACAAAAAACAAAATAAAGAGAGAGTTATAAATTTCAAGAAAAATAAAATTTGTTGATGAAACATCGATTTTATTGTGTGGGGCGCTCTAATATAACATTAAGATTTACTAGGGTGCAAGAACAAATGTGGCTTTTACGGTAACTGCGGCATATAGGGTCGTACTGATAATTGCAACTGAAACTGATTCATGTTTGACTTTGGTAGCTTGCGGACTAACGCACTGCAGCAACATTGAGAAGAGGTTGCATTAAAGGGGCTGCTCCTGTGTTGTGAGCTGTGTGTGCATTTGCGAATAGAATGCAACATTACAACTCGTAAATTATCGTACCTTTCCTCCTCACCCAACGGCTGGGCAACGAGAAAGGAGCTAGCCATAAATCTTGCCGTTTTATGAACGCAGTGAAAATGTAAAACGCGAACACCGGTGGCAAAAGCAGCGGCGACTGCATGTCTGGTAGTTAACTTTGCTCCGATGGAACACGGAATTTAACTATCCACGAGGAATGAAACGACGCACCTTCTAATTTTTTCTTCTCGTCGTTATAGATTTTGTCTATGAGATTGCGTGCTTGATCGAAATTTAACTCAATTCGATGTGCACATATACAAGGTGGCGCAAAAGAAGTCATCCGATGTTGTTTGGCTCTTATTTTTTTTCTAAATAAAAAACTTCGATTCTGTTTTTTGATTATGTTTATTTAGACCTTTAGAATTAATTGTGTTAAGTCGAGAAGATGATATCGGATAAATGGGCGCCGTCACAATTGATTGCCATACGGTCTCGTTTTATGGCATTTTCCATCACTTCGGCGAGAGTTTCGGGCGATAAATTCTCGCATTCGTGTCGGATATTTTCCTTGAGGGCTTTCAAGGTCTCAGGCTTGTTGATGTAAACACGAGACTTCAAAAAACCCCATAAAAAGAAGTCCGGGACCGTTAAATCGGGCGATCTGGCGGGCCAGTGCAAATCGCCAAAACGCGAAATTAAGCGACCCGGAAACGCGGCCTTCAGAATGTCGGTTGTGGCTCGTGCAGTGTGTGCTGTTGCTCCGTCCTGTTGGAACCACATGTCCACCAGTCCTAATTCGTCCAGTTCGGGCAGAAAAAACTCGGTCAACATTGCCCTATAGCGCGCACCGTCCACTGTTGTCATTTGACCCGCGGCGTTCGGCCCGATGACTCCTCCAGCGTGAACAGCGCACCACGCAGTCACTTTGAGCGGGTGTAATGGTTTCTCGTGCATCACTCGCGGATTTTCGGTTCCCCAGAAGCGATAATTTTGCTTGTTCACGTACCCGCTGAGGTGAAAATGAGCCTCATCGCTCATTATGATTTTTGCAAACACCACAGACGAATTGTTACGCAAAAAAATAGACACAATTATTCCGCGTTCTTGGGGAGTGTATCGCTCCATGGCTTATTCACTTGTATTCTGTATCTTTCTAGTCCACAAATGTCAAAACAGATTTGAAATTGGCGGCCATTTGCAAAAATGAGAGCATCTTCCAATAGGGTGATTAATTTTGCGCCACCCTGTACAATTCGAAATACGGCTGGCTGAATAAAGTAAATTATATAAATTAAAAAAGAAGAAAAGCATTGAAGCCAGATTAAGCAAAACGCGGTTTAGGTCATTCCGATCGTAAAACAACTTTAAACAAAATATGATACAATATAATATTAACATTTTACTTTAAGAAACCATAGTCATTAAAATATAGTATGTATGTCCATTACGTATACAAACATTATCTCGCACATATACAAGTCCTTTTCTATATTATCAAAATGGAAAAGGACGTTTTAATCCATTATTTTTTATAACCGATTTATCAAAGCAAAGCTAAAAACTGCCATAAAACTTTAAGGTGTAAAATTTATGCGACACTTTTTGTTTTCCTTATTACCAAAGATATGTGTTCCAATAAAATCAAAAATTACAATTTCCAACAATTTACGATTTTGTCAACCAAAATCAGTTTCTTTAGTCGATTTGTATTAAAAAAATATTAAATTTTTAAATTGAATAAGACTATGGCTCGTTTGCCTGCAGCTTAAAAATGTAATTGACTTGACCGAAAGTAAACAATATCCCCATTACTTTCAATACATGTGGACCAAGTGCCAACAAGCGGCAAGAAACGTTAAGTAAACACGCAAACAAACAAACAAATTCTGAATGAAAATCACGCACAATTTCATTTTTGGAAATTGTTTACTTTTTCCTTATTGCTGGGCAAAAATGTGGCAGAAACGGTGAACAAATTTCTTTAATAATTAATTTTTCTGAAAGTAAACGCCGCAGCACTCCCGTTTTGGTGCATATACAATAAATACAATACATTTTACTAAAGTGTCCCTTACTTACCGGTTCTATATTTTTTTCTCCACTTCCTAAAAATGATCAAAATAAAAGTTCTAATATTTTCTTAAACTGATTTAAATATTTTTCAAAAACTCCAAAGCCTTTGTTTTGTAACTTCAAAAAAAAAACTCTTTATGGGTCAAAATAGAAGTAAAAGAAAATGTAATGTCTCCAACTAAATTTAATGGACAGCCTGGAAAAACATTCTTGCGATATTAAATAGGTACACGCTCGTTGCATCAATATCTTAAGGCGAAATAGCAATTCTTGAGTGTGTCGCCCCTACCAAGAATAATAAAGTTTCAGCCAAGGTGAATAACAAGTATTACTCAAAAATTACGCTCTACTATACACCCAAAAATAAATACAACCAATGATTTTTTATATTCAGAGTTAGAGTTGAGTGTGAGCTGGTATGGGACCATAGCGCTAAGTCCTCCTGTGCTGTACCCAGGATCTTGTCGGAATAAGGAAGTATAGATATAGAATTATGTATTTAGATGGGAAGAGAAGTTTATACGAAGCCCATGTTGGTCATATGTTGACCTCATGGATTATGCCCAGCGATAACACCAATCACTACTTTTAGGTCATTCCTAGCTTGAGAAGAAGATCTGATAATTTCCTATACGATTGTTTCACGAGGCACTTGGTGTTTTAGCGAGAGTTTAGGTTGGACTACCTCCTACTACGAATCGAGTCCATTAAGTCGCTAATCCAACGCATAACTCAATGGTGAAATTGCAGAACCTTCATTTAGTTTTGATTGTGTTTTTGCCATATAACTGTTTGTTGAGTCTTTTTTGAAAAATACGCATTTTTAAAAGATTCAAAACTTTTTTTTTAATAATTCCAATAAAATTTATATATTGTTTTTGTGAACTAAATTTTTTTTTTTTGTATACAAGAAAATCTCCTAAGAGGATGAAAATAAAAGTACATAGAAAACTTTTTATCGTTGTATATTTTAAATGTATCCAGTTATTTAATTAGTTATTTTTTAAGCAAACTTAAATATTTTCACTGCAGAAACTTGTTAAATATTAAATTGGTTTTACAACCTTTATAACAAACTGAACAAATTTAATGTCATTCTGATGCCGATCCTCACCAGCTTCCGTCTTGACATGCTCCTAATTGATTTTTTGGCAATTTAATATTGTAGAAGAAAATCCTTTCATTCTTTCGTTTTTTCCAAACTGACTGGCATTCATTCTGAATGCTTTTCAAATAGGTACACGCACACACAAACACGCACCCATACTCTGAAACAGCGCCCGGTACCGTTAGTTATATGTGGGAATGGGAATTTTGATTGACATCGGTTATTCAGCTTGGTAGTAAATTTCTCCTACCGTGTGCCTGGCGTACCTAGCCTCATCTCGTATGCTGGCAGCTTGCCTGCTTCGCTGTGTCGTCTGGTGGCACGTAGCGTTAACTACATTTTCCATTTTCCCATACGGCACAAGCAATATTGACGCAGCATCGTCATACATGGGAATATATTGGCTTGCCTCTCGCTCCTCAGCCTTTATGTGCTCGCTGGAGGGCAGGAAGGTGCGCTCAATGGTGAGCTATGTTTGCACCAATCAAAGTCACAACGGGCAGGGGTACTGCAGTATTTTGTGAATCGCTTCAGTCCCTCAATGTTCACGCTTTATGTTAGCATAACTTGCACACTTATGATGAGATTGCTTCTGAGATGTGGGTTAGGGTCCATGTTCGGTTCTCTTTCCGATACCGTCCCTGTGTTTGCTTTTGAAGGAATGTAAATTATTTTTTTTTGTTTTTTGTTTTCTCAACCTTTTTGCTCACATCAACGATGGTGGAGCGTTCTGCTTTTATCGCAGCAAAATAGCGAAATTGAGTCATTGACAAAGACTGTTTTAAGAGGTTTAAGGGTTGTTGCATTTGTTTGGCACTGCCTGTTCGAGCCCCAATTAGTGGCCCAAGTGACCGAAGCGGCCAAGTGTCAGCAGGTGACGTAAGGTGAACTGAGGAGGCAGACTAGCCAAGGTACAACACACGCGACTGGTGCACAGTTTTGACTAACGACTTGATTGAGTTTCTATTTGTGTTTCAATTTGAATGGTGTCCTATACGCCTTTCTGAATGGACTTCAGTTTACATCGTATTCAATCTGAATCCAATGTGTTGCATAAGCTTCAGCGCTTTGAATATGAAGGAAATCTGACCAATAGTGCACAACGGCGAACTTGAGACGGACCTAAATTCGTTTAGAATTTGTGAATAAGCAAATGACAAGTGTTTTAATTAAAACTTTTTTTTAAATACTATGGCTTACGGACATCAGATGCTTTAATGCAGCGTTCAATTTTACTTTTTAATAACCACTTAAAAAAGCAGAAAATAAATCAATAATTTAGGTGAGTGCCAAGTTAAATATGAAATGTATATTCCCATCATTGCATTCGACGACATATACCAACAGTGCAATGCGTCAACGTTGTTGCCAGTGGCAGCCTTCACTTTTTCAATACTCCCAAATTTTGTTGGTCTGACATTTAATTTTTGGATATAATTGGACACTAACAGCTGGAGTCTGCTTTAACTTTAGCCTAATGGAAGGAACGGATAGTGAACAGAAGCCTTCAAGCAGTAATGCTTCTCGCTGACCTAATCGATTCCTAACAAGCAACGAACGATTATAACTTCACACCTAAGTGGCTGAAAGGACTTTCTTCAAACTTGAAACATCTAATAGGATACATGAAATGTACCATGCCCAATTATACTTACAATTTATTAATTTTTATATTAATCATGGAAATTCAAATTTGTATGACATTTTTATCACTGTTAACTTAGCGGAAAGTTTTCGACAATGCCCACACAAACACAGATACCAAATTTTTTAGAAACAAAATTAAAGATATAATATATCTATTTTCCCTTTATTTCACAATTTGTGGTCGTAGCATATATTTGCCAAAATCCTTCTATATAGAGATAGATAGATAGATAGATAGATAGATAGATAGATAGATAGATAGATAGATAGATAGATAGATAGATAGATAGATAGATAGATAGATAGATAGATAGATAGATAGATATATAGATAGATAGATAGATAGATAGATAGATAGATAGATAGATAGATAGATAGATAGATAGATAGATAGATAGATAGATAGATAGATAGATAGATAGATAGATAGATAGATAGATAGATAGATAGATAGATAGATATATAGATAGATAGATAGATAGATAGATAGATAGATAGATAGATAGATAGATAGATAGATAGATAGATAGATAGATAGATAGATAGATAGATAGATAGATAGATAGATAGATAGATAGATAGATATATAGATAGATAGATAGATAGATAGATAGATAGATAGATAGATAGATAGATAGATAGATAGATAGATAGATAGATAGATAGATAGATAGATAGATAGATAGATAGATATATAGATAGATAGATAGATAGATAGATAGATAGATAGATAGATAGATAGATAGATAGATAGATAGATAGATAGATAGATAGATAGATAGATAGATAGATAGATAGATAGATAGATATATAGATAGATAGATAGATAGATAGATAGATAGATAGATAGATAGATAGATAGATAGATAGATAGATAGATAGATAGATAGATAGATAGATAGTTAGATAGATAGATAGATAGATAGATAGATAGATAGATAGATAGATAGATAGATAGATAGATAGATAGATAGATAGATAGATAGATAGATAGATAGATAGATTGATAGATTGATAGATAGATAGATAGATAGATAGATAGATAGATAGATAGATAGATAGATAGATAGATAGATAGATAGATAGATAGATAGATAGATAGATAGATAGATAGATAGATAGATAGATAGATAGATAGATAGATAGATAGATAGATAGATAGATAGATAGATAGATAGATAGATAGATAGATAGATAGATAGATAGATAGATAGATAGATAGATAGATAGATAGATAGATAGATAGATAGATAGATAGATAGATAGATAGATAGATAGATAGATAGATAGATAGATAGATAGATAGATAGATAGATAGATAGATAGATAGATATATAGATAGATAGATAGATAGATAGATAGATAGATAGATAGATAGATAGATAGATAGATAGATAGATAGATAGATAGATAGATAGATAGATAGATAGATAGATAGATAGATAGATAGATAGATAGATAGATAGATAGATAGATAGATAGATAGATAGATAGATAGATAGATAGATAGATAGATAGATAGATAGATAGATAGATAGATATATTATACACATTTACTGTTCTACATTTTCCTGACCTTGACAGACAATTTCAAAATAAAACAAAGCTTACAGATATCAATTATTGTTATATAATAATCACGCACAAAATGTGTATACAAAAGTTACAGCTGTAGATAATTTTATATTGGTTCTTTGTTTTAAGTTTTTTCAAAATAGATGTGAAAAAAGTGAACATTTTTATTTAAAATAAATTAAATCTTTCTCTTGGAAAATTAAAATTAAAATTTTATGATTTAAGATATTTCAATTTTGTTCAAGAAGTCTTACATGATCAGAATTGCTACCACAAAAACTTTGAATTTTTTGTATTTTAATCGTCGCATGTGTGTAGTACATTTAGTTTTAAACAAAGAAATACATAAGCGCACACAGCACACAGCACAGAACGTTTGACGCACACATCATAAACAGGAAGTCTCCCGAACTGGTGGTATCCTTGTAACTGTGAACATGCTACTTGTTTGTCCTTAATGCAAATCCTGCAAACATGCAAACTTTTGAAGTTTTCTCTCGTCTTTTTGTAATTTTTTCATCATAAATCATGACGACGCAGCCAGTTTGGCCTTTTACTTCTATTCTTTTTATTATTATTTGTTGTCGTCGCTGGTTTTTGAGCTGCCATCTATTTCTTGCATTGTTTTCTGAGACAGCGTGTCCTGAATAGGTATATCTTACCTTTTTGCCCGCCGTTTCGTGTTGAAAACATAAATTTTAGCGCAAGAACAAATTTTGCAGATCTAAGAAATTCCCGTCGACCTTCTTAGCTTAGCTTTGCAGTGTTTATGTGATTTATATCGGTGGAGTTTTGGCTCATTCGCAAAAGCAGACTATGAGAAGGCACACACTCCGCGTAAGAAGCGAGCAAAAGCCACCCGTTGTTTTGAGCAATTTCTAGGATTGCCTGCAATTTGCAAAGATTTCACGGACTCTGTGGCTAATTCGTCTTTGTAGTAGGAGCGGCTGTGGGGGTGGTTATGCTGTAGGATTGAAAAAGTTAAGATAGCATAACAATGATTACGCTTTTTGCGCATGTTTGTTCCTGAAAGATTTAAAATTATTTTTCCTTAAGACTTTACTTATATAATTTCAAACTAACTTTGTTTAACTAATTCGGTGGCAATTTATGTAATTAAAGTTTACATATTTATTTTGATATACTTGTGTATATTCTCGATTGTCTGTTCAATTTAAATTTAAAATTAGTAAGAGAATTATCTTCGGCAAGTTCAGTTACACCAAAATATTTGCTTTTTTGTTTTGCACATAAGTGCTGCATGTCTCTATTATAAGTGGCTGTTGTTCTTATCGGATCACGCCCCGTTTTGTAAGTGGCTTTATGTTACTACCAAAATGTTAAATACCGACTTTAAACTGGTTATTTACACTATTTTTAATTTTTTTTCCACATGGAAAGAGGTGTTTTGTATGGGAGGTGGGCGTGGTTCTTACACAATCACGTCTATTTTTTGAGAGTTTATTTGGTGTTAATACTACAGTGCTAAATATTGAATTTGATCTGGATATCTGCACTGGAACTATTTTAATTATTTTTTATACAAAATTTCAGTTTGATATCTTTTTAACTACGTCTGTAATCATTGGAACAGACAGGCGGACGGACATCGTTTTTTTCCATATTTACGTTATAGCTGAACCGATTTTTTTTAATTTAATGGATTTCGAATTCGGTTTTTTTTTTGAGCTTATGTATTCAAAATACAATACATGCACAAATCATGGAATATATCCAAAAAGGTAGTCACAATGGGTTTTGACCTGCGTGTGCTACTAGAAATGTATCTGTTAAATAAACTTAAAAACCTATCAAACCTACGGTATGAGGTTTAAAAATCGCATGATGTAAAATGATGAACAGAAATGAAAATAAGGAGATTTATTACGCTTAAGTACGACCTAAACACCACCCAACCGCAAATGCTATCAATCATTTTGAGCAAAAGGGGGAAAGTCGTTGTGAGCTGGAACACGCTTAATACGTCGTCGACGTAGCCAGTAGCAATTCTGAGCCTCATGGCATATTAGAATAATCAACGTCATTGAGATCATCAACGCCACCGTTAGTTATATAAACGTCAGATACAACAACAACAATACCAAAGCAAGGCAAAGCAAAGCATGATTATTAAATATGCCACCCCCTTCTAATCGATTTTTTATGGTAAAAAGGAACACAAGATGTAAATAAAGCGTATCCGTACAACAAATAAAAAACCGAAAACCGAAAATAAAATTAAAATAAATAAGTTGAAAAAAATATGGTCCCTCTGAATCTGCAGTGTGTTAAAACAGCATGATTTAATTAACCCATTAATGCTACGTAAACTAAAGCTGACAATATTCAAATTGACCGACTGCGTACGTCCGCCGTCTTTAAATGCCGTGATGTAAAGCGTCCATCAAAATTGTTTAAAGCTGTGACAGATACGTAGGACGTGCGTCAGGAACACGTGCAGGCAAGACCACATTCTTTATTACTATAATGATTTTTTTTCTCCCGTACGAATAAGATAAACGCGATGTAATAAAGCCACGCCAAGCCGTAATTACGCACAGAATTGCAGCGTTTGTGGTGCTTCAAGAGGACTCTAACCAAATGGTGTGGGTGTGGCCATGGCTGAAGACCGAAACCTTATAATATAAGTAAATGCAGACCAACCGACCGCCAACCCGAACGGATGTGCGAACTGCGTTTCGTTGTTGCGTTATCGGCACGCAATTATGCCTTGATGACCAAAAAGCGCTACTCCTGCTTTTGCCGAATTTATACAAGATACAATATATAAATTGTTTTTGTGTTCTTTTACATTTAAATGTGATGCTTTGCTGGCAGGATGCGGAGTGACGTAATGAGATGAGAGTGACATTTTTGTCAGTTACAAATTCAGTTTGACGTTTTATCAGTGTTCGCGGTAGACTGCTTGACGCATCCTTAAGTTATTAATAGTAATCCTGTGCGTCACGCTTCACTGGTCTTAAGTTCCGTCTTTGATTCGTACACATGTACATTTCGAATTAACGTCGAGTGTGTGTGTGTGTATCTCCCTGGGTACGTTAGTTTGCTTTGGAGATTTTTTTTAGACACTCAATCAATAAATTAAATTAAACTCGTTTCTAAAAAACCGAACAACGTCGGGTAGTTTCTTCAATTTTTATCTAAAGCTTAAGTAAAATTATGTACACTTAAACAAAAACAAACGTCTATGTTAAATTTGTTAATTATTCAAATTTAAGATACTCACAGTTCTTGCTGGAAAAAAGCATACTAAAAGAAACGGGACAAAAATCAATCAAAAATAATCTACTTAGAGCCCGCTTCGTCAGTTTATGCACAGTTTCAATTCGCACATTTTAGAGTAAATTCAACGAAGCACACCATTAAAAAAAAGTAAAATATTGCATTACTGTCGGTTTTACTGACTCAAACAACTATATCACACATATAAAGTTCCTTATAAATATTATAATAAAAAAAAGTCTAGAATTTATTTACAATATTGTTTTTGTAAAAATATAATATCTGACTTAGTTTAATAATTTCAAATATTGACATTTTAATCCTCTACAAATTCAAAACCATAGAAAAGTTTAGTACTTATGTAGTATTTACTCTTTATTCATAAACGAATTTTAGTTACAATATTGTTTTTCAACTTAAAATATCTTTTAAAGGAGAGTGTCCACAAAAATTCTTTCATACTGACTGAGTCAATCTGGCTATGTCCATATACTCGTATCTACATATCTGTCATCATCTTTTATTAAAACGATAGCAAGAGAACCGTTAGAGATATTGACGAACTGTTAAGATTTCAAAGTTAACTTGAGTACTTATTAAAACGATAGCAAGAGAACCGTTAGAGATATTGACGAACTGTTAAGATTTCAAAGTTAACTTGAGAACCTTTCGAGTTATTGAGATGAAACTTTACACAAGAGTATCTGTAGTGCTTGGGAACAACTGAGTGAAGTTTAGAAAAAGATTTGGATGGTTCAAGTTTATTATATTTCTATTATATATTAAAATAAAGTCTTTTTAAAATTAAAAAAGAATATATAATACATTTTTTAATCATGAACCACTCTTATTTTATTATGTATTGAACAATGTGGTGCATTTATAATATTATTAATATATTATTTTAATTGCATTTGCTAATTACGACGAAAGAAAAAATCTCTAACTCACAAGAATAATTATATTTGTATGTTTTAATATTTTGTATTCTCTTTTTGCAAACGGTCGTCATAAACCAATATGCCCACAAGGACGGCGCAGCAAAAAAAAAATGAACAGAAATGGCAAAATGGTAAACGAGCAATACTTCATACTTACTCATCACTCCCCCAGCCATTTGCTCCTGCCCAATACTCGCGCACAGTATCAAAGCAGCGCAATAACAACAACAATAACTTACAGCATCCGCATCCCCAATATCGAATACGAACCCACACCAGTCAGGAGCATTTCGAGTCTGCTTGAACACACATACATAAACACACAAACTTATATAAATAGAGCGTACAGAGTTGATGTTGGTCCGCCATTTTATGCTGACGTCCGCCCACCGTCTCGCCTGTTCGGCCCGAATAAAAGGCAGAAGTGGAGTGATGCGGAAGTCAATGTCGATGCGATTGCTAATGGATGCCACGAAGGATTACCAAGCAGCGGCAGCATTGGCTAAAACAAGCTGCTACGTTACGAACGAAAAGGCGTACGAAAAAATGAAAGAGCGACTACAGAGGAAAACGAGCGCGGGTCGATCGGTCTGTAGATGGCTGCCTTCGCCATGGTGTACATTCGTATCGTGTACCGAACAAGCAGTCCGAATGAGTGCAGAGACGTAAGCGAACCAAAATAAAAACAATTTCAAGTCCATCGGTGTACGAAGTTAGATAAACGGATTAAGAGCATCGTCGGCGAACACACATACAACCACACAAAACAACGAACACACCCAACCTCGAACCTCAACTCGTCATACTGTTCCTGCAAACAGGCAACACGAAACAAATCGATACGTTATTACGCTCGCCAACGCAAGTGGTAGTTCCATTAGCCACATGATACCCGCGAACTCCAGTTGCCTGAAACAAAATGAGCAGTCGAGAGGTTGGACTACAGATGAATTTGGTGATGGGGAATGCTTAGGCTTGCAAGTGTTTCCCTACCCAGGAACACTGACCGCACTTCAATCCGGGTTTCCTACTTTTACTTTAGTGTATAAAAAACCAGAACGCACTTGTTTTATGCTAATTTTATTTCAACCCGTTGGTTTAATTAAGGACACCGGCGGTGCAACAGTGGTCAGACAAAGCCACTTGTGGCCATCAGCGCCACATAATTTTAATAATTAACGTCGGCTTGTTTGCGACCCAGCTTTATAATATCAATGCAGCCAAATTCAGAGTGCTGAACCATACTATTACTACAAGATAGCACGCTCGATCCATTCCAGCATAATTTGCAATGTGGGCTCATTGTTAATGAATGATTTTAGGCAGCTTATTTAATTGTATACAATATTAGCTTATTGTAACCGGCGTTAACCGGGTTATAAGATAATGGTGTAAGATAATTAGTTAACAGAACTATCCGTTACTCCACTTTGAGGCATTTCTAGATTACGGCGTTGGGCATAAATTGAGCCATCTACGCCTTGTTTTGATGAAGTTTTTGACAATGTCCGTTTAAATTCAGATATAAAATTTTAGATTTTTATAAGCAATATAATGTTATATTTTAGTTTCACAAGTTGTTTACATTTAGAAGGGCGTGGAATGAATGGTCTAGAAGCGGATAAGGACCACAGAAAGATAGTAAGAGAGAGCATATTGCACACTATAAAGTCTAAGACGAACTGTTTTGAATGTAGACTAAATTGGCCTCTTAACATGTCTACTACAGGGTGGCGCAAAAGAAGTCATCCGATGATAGCTTGGGCATAAGCTACGCGCGTTTGGCGGTCGGCAGGCAGCAGCTGATGCACGGACTGAACTTTGTAGGGGAACATGTTCAAATCTTTCACCAAAATTCGTTGCAGGGACCGCCGGCTGAGGCCCAATTGCGTGGCACGTCGTCTGGTCGATGTTTCGGGCCTCACTTCGACGTCCTCGGCTACAGCGGCGATATTCTCGGCAGAACGGGCGCTCCGGGGCCGGCCACTATTGGCAACGTCTCATGTGGTCCCATACTCTTCAAGGTTAGTGGCTAAACGGCGCAGTGTTTGCGCAGTCGGTGTCGGATGGCCGGGAAATCGGCGACGGAATTCGCGCTAAATTGTTACGCAAAAAAATAGACACAATTATTCCGCGTTCTTGGGGAGTGTATCGCTCCATGGCTTATTCACTTGTATTCTGTATCTGTCTAGTCCACAAATGTCAAAACAGATTTGACATTGGCGGCCATTTGCAAAAATGAGAGCATCTTCCAATAGGGTGATTTCTGTTGCGCCACCCTGTATTTAAAAATAACTATTAAATGAAAAAGAAGATAAGAGTACAAAATTTTAAAATTAGACAATTCTAATACCATCGTGCATTTATAATAGTCGGTAAGATCTACCATAATTTCTTGTTTAATTTAACAATTAAAAAAACATTCCTTTTTAAAAAGACGGGTACAGAATATTTTTACGTTACCCATTTTTTTTCGGCCAAAACAATGAGTTGCACTCAAGTGGTATCAGAAGTAGCGCCACAAGTACCCACTCGCCTAAAAAGGACTCTGAAAATGGCGATGAATTTTGTCTTTCCTCTTGCTTGAACACTTGAACTTTTTTCCAATGTTGGTGTTATACAATGAACATGTATGTACGCATACAATACTTGGAATACTTCATGTTTGTATACTACGTATTTTTGTATGTGTATACGTATACCTAATATTAAAAAAAAATATGCATGCATACATTTATTTTGAATTAAACTATAAGTTTCTATTAATCATCAAACAAAATACCATCGAGTCAAGTGTAATTTTCTTTACTGAACAAACAAAATTTCAGTGTGCCAATTCTTTTTGATGTAAAGGTTGTGTGAGTAAGTATTTGTTTGCAGATAAATAATTTATGATTTAATGGAAATTTTGAACCTATACATTTCCTTAAAATATGTAATAAAAATTATTTAAAACAACGAATTTTAAAGTGGTGGCACAAAATCATAACACGTTATTACTCTACTAGTGTCGTTAGTCTTGCCTGCAAAATGTATACTGGTAAATCAATTATTGTTTCTTAAAAAAAATTCGTAACTGCGAGTTAATTCAATGTAAAAATAATCTAATAATTTAATAATTCAATTTAAGCCACACTGCCTCCGACCGGCCGGCCGCAAAGCAGCAACATGTGTTCTACTAAAGTTGGGTTGTTTTAAGCAGATACGATCATCCTTACAGTAGAACTTCAGCGTCATTTCTTGTAATTCTGTTGACATATGTTAAACAGGCACACGCTCGACATTGCTATGATTGCCCGGGGGGTCAATCGCATTAATACGAATCCAATCTCGGCGTCAACGAAACAGCAACAGCAATCGCAAACACGTACACGAGAAAAAGTGCACGCGGACTCGCATCTACACAGATTATTTGAAACTTGGAAACAATCTGATTGAAATAAAATCCAAAAACACAAATATACGCTCAAAAGCAAACGAAAACACATACACAAACACCGCAAACCAACACAGCAGTGAACAAGTGAAATAAGGGGAGGAAATTGTATCCTGCTGAAAGATAATTTAATTTGGATATACTTGTACACACATAAAGATAGCTGCCAAGCGAAGTGATTTGATGCGAAAAGGACGTTGAGGACGCCAAGCATATTGACGCAATCATCTAATCTTCGCGCTTCCTGCCTTCCACCGTCAGTGCCTCAATTGCATACGACTAGACTAGGAGGGGTGACGTTGTCTGAGTGTACCCTTCCACATTAAATAGCGATGATAATGAGGGTGAGGCATCTAAAGTCGATGAAAACGACAGTTATGGATGGGAATGATGATAATGATTTCGCCTGGCCAAAGGTGAATTCTTCGCTTATATGAAACTACAAATATGCAACATAATGCTTACATACGTTTGATGAGCTCCTACGCAATTTTACATAATTTATATACATAATTAATTTGGTAGTTGGATTGGGCTATTTTCGGAGCAAACTTGAACTATTATATTTCCGTAGTAGTGATGTTTATACGTTGCCAGTTTTCTAAACTGTAGATGCATGTCACATGTCGCCTGAAAAACATTTAGAATTTATATTGATTGAGTTTTGGTTATTCATGTGAAAGCCGAATTTATCTTAAGATTTATATATTGTACTTTTATGTACACGAAACAATTAAACTGGTTTTTGTTTAATAGAATCTTGTCTAAGATCAATCAAATTCCCAGCCCATTTTTCTAGAATTATATTGGTATAAAAATATGGTTGATGTGTTAAATTTGCACCAAATTTAAATGCAAAACTTCCCGTTACTATCCGTTGTGAGTTGATATATAATTATATCTCCAAACTAATATTCACATTTGTAGAAATTAACCTTTCCGGCAATCGCATTATATGAATCTAAAATTGTAGTAGCATTGTCAGATAGAGTTACAACGCGTTTCTGAGATGATAGATTTCGTCACCATATACTTCCACACTAAGTTTTATCATCATAGACTACTTAGTTCCACACCCCCACTTTTGATTATTGTAAAGCTTCATGTTACTGACTTACAATGGTGGACATTTAATTGCACATCACTTTCCTGAAATGATGTTGGCGTTATATTGTTCTGACCATTTCCACTTTTTCTGAGTTGAGATTTCATCACTATACACCTCCATTTCACATTATTTAGATATAAAGGTGGGTGTTAAATTAATCCAACTACGCCCACTTTTGGTGGAGTTGTCGACTGTGGTCATGTCATCTCATATAAAAATTTTTAATTTTTAAGAGTAATATTCCACTCCTGATACATGAAAACTTGACGAATGAAAACGGAACAGACGAAAATAAAAACAGAAATTAGTACACCTTCCTTTATAATATTAGTAAGAATATAACTCAATTTTAAACTATTGAGGCAACTTGTTGTCTCATTTATATATCTAGTTAAAAAACATAAATCAATATACTAATTGAAAATTATAATATTTTTAAAAAGCGTCTCAAAGGTCAATTGTAGAAACTAATTAAAAAAAAACTTTAGTTAACAATAGCATTTTATTAAGAACATAAATTGTGTATTTTCGGCCAGTCTAATACGTTAGCATCAATTTGGTGAACATTGCTTTCACAATTTCAGGCTTACAGAAAGTGCGTCCAAGCGTACATGCGTTTGACTTAAAAAAACTACTCTTGGATTTATGTAAACAAATAAATACTTTTACTTCATCAAAACAAATCCGTGTTGTTGAAGCTCTTTTGCAATTCTTGTCAACTTATATTCCATAATTTTTAAGTTCCTTTAATTTGCTTAAGCTTTTAAAACTTTGGGTTAATCACGCAACCATTGCAATTAATTATAATTGCTCTTCCCCACAGCAGCACCCATTAACACCTCCGCCATTATTACTGTTTCCTGCTTACCAAATAACATTTTTGTGTTGTTGTCAAATATTGAGGACAAAAAGTAAAAACACAATTTTGGAGTAAAGCACTCGATAAAACGTAGATAACGACGTAGTTCCCAGAAATCAAGTTTATCTGCGATTGTTTGCAGTCACGGCTTTATAAACTTTTCATCAAACAAAGAAATTTTAATATATAAAATATTTTTTGTGTTTTTTTTAAGGAAAAAAAATTATTTTTTGGAATCATTTGCAACACTTTAAATAAGAATTGCAAAACTTGGCAACTGAGTTATTTTTACTACTAACCATAACCAAAACCAAATTTTACTTTACAAATAATTTACCGCCCTAAATTTGTATTAACAATTTAAACGACTTTAATATTTTCCAGACATTATTTTCCCTTTGCATTTGCTTAAATGAAATGTTTAATTTTCCAGTATACCGACCTGCAACCCATTTTGACGTTTTAAACCCCTAAAATGGACAAACGAATAAACGTCGCGACGTAGAAGTTGATGGCAGCCATCAAAAAAGTTTCCCCAATTTAAATTCATCATACCAACGAGCGCACAACGTCACAACCAACAAAGCAATGTGGAGTCAGCACAGTGCCACTGCCTGAAATAATGGCTGCCTGTTATTTTAATGAAAATTGGAAAGTGCTTCCCATTCCATGAAAACTTAATTTAAAGGTTTTATAACTTTCTTTTGCGAAGAGCAAAACAAATAAACAAATAAAACATTACAAACGATGTTGCCCATGTTGCCTCTAGATTTATTTGGAATTTTTGAAAAGTGTTATAAGTTACTCAAGATCTTTCACACATGTTAAAGTTATAATGCGTTCCGAGTTAATACACTGAAAATCCATAGGATGCATTTAATTGTATTTGTATTGAATTTGTCAAATTAATCCGTATCTATAAAAACGCCATTTGCACACAAAATCCGAAAATATTAATTACCACGATTTTCGGAAGAAACGAACACAGCAGGAATACCCACATCGCCGGAAGTTTTTACGATTATGACTACCGCGATTCAGTAATTTTATATATAAAATAAATTATACTGCTTACAGAAGCCAAATGAAAATAGTGACAATGACAACGAATCAAGGGTAAACGCCCTTGTGTTTTCTGCTTCACATCACCCTGCGTTGATCACAAAGCACCCACAACCCCAAATCCTGCCTAGCGATACAACTTGGCGCTTAGCGCAAGGTTATCATTAAGCATCTGCAGCGAAGCATGTGCACGCGGATGTTGCGGAATCCTCTTGCAAATTTCTTCCGTTCCAACGGATAAGCTAAGGACACGCAAAGTATTCGTATTCATAGCGACTGACTCCAGCAGCCTATCATGAAGTATGCCACCTTCACCATCCTCCAGTCACCTAACTCTGTCCTTTCCATCCTTCGTATACGAATCAACACCGCGACTCGCAGACTGCGCGACGAAATGGAAACAATGTTGTATTGCGTTTGCGTTGCGCTGTGTCACAAGTGCCTCCGGCTGTTGGCTGCTCCTGGGGTAATGTTACTTTTGCACTGTCAGTGTATCCAACAGATACGGCAGCCACTGTGCAATAAAAACAAAAACAAAAAGTTGTTGTTTGTCGAGCGAAGCGTATGACGAAAGTCAAATCGAGCCCTGCTTGTAAGCGCAAAGCGTAAATGAAGACGAATCGGAACTGGCAAGAGCCGCCTCAAGGACTCAAAGACAAACGAACGTAATTTCAGGATCAAACTTCGCATGGTGCGGTACACGTTTCTGCTTTGCTGGGATCTAAAATACATACGTTTACAAAAAAAGAAGAAAAAAATAACGAGGGGAGTTTGCTATTTTTCATTATTTTGTTTTTCTGTTTATCAGAAAACGCAGCAATGATTCTAAATCAATGAATTGAAAAATTACGGACTAATCAATACTTGTAATTTTCAATGGAAGCCAAAGGTGTTTATACTTGTTTTTCCAACAATTTAGTAATAGGCCACAATTTTCAACGTTTAAGAAGCAATAAAAGCACACCATGGAAACTGCTTCAAAGTCGCATCCGTTTTATAACTTACACAATGAATTTTTGCCAAATATTCGCACCCACTTAGGCAAGTACCATGACTAAAGGTACTTTATCCGGTAAAATGTAAACTTTTTCGTTTAATGTGTACCAATGTATGTGAAATAGACAAAGTTTTTGACGTACATACGAATATGGCTGCAACAAAAAGTGTGTGATTATTTGTTGCATAAAAAAAGCGAAGTTTTCCTCAGTTAAAAAAATGGTTCTGCTGGTTCTGCTAAAATTTGCTTAACAGAAGACCATAAAAACAATGTTTGAACAAAGTTTTGTATTCTCAAAACACTTGACATTTTTATTGAGAATGTTAAATGCAAAATGTGTAACACCAAATATGAGAAGTTGTTAGCTAATATTAATTATAAAAAATAATAAAAAAAATTAAATTACACTTGAACTAATGCTTTAAATAACCCTAGACAGCAAGAATAGTTTTGTGAACTTATATTACATTAAAAATCTAACATTCAGTTATAACATAAGCACGAAAAACTTGCATTTTAGTAGTTTAAGTAACAATCTAATAAGCTGTCATCCAGCCCACTAAATGTCTACCAGGTTATTAATTTCATGAAGTGCAAAGCACATCGTCACGTGTGATTACGTACATTGTTCGTGCGCAAAACTGAGCCAAACATTAAAATGCAGAAGACCCTTACAACAACATAAATCGACGTGATTGCGTTGCGCAATCAAAACAGCAACTCTGACGGAAAACTACAGACAAAAAACCGAAATTCGGTACTGCTTTGTCCCAAGGGTGTTTCGGTTGCAAAAAATCAAAGCCCTGCACCACCCAGCCAATACTACCACGTGCGTGGGCGTGAAGCTATACGCCCCATCATCAGAATCCAATCAAATTAACAACGAACCAACCGGCGACGCAGACGTTAATTTCAATTTGATTTCCGGCTTGACTGTTGCTTCTGTGCGATTATTTCACGAACAACAACTACTTCATTAGGTCAACATGTGCTGGATGCCTGCTGCATGTGGCGGTCTTAACGCACCGCAAGGGGATGCAATTTAATCAGGGTAAAACTATTAATTAAATACCAATTCACTTCCACACACCACATTCGCGTAAGTACCAGAAGGGGGATGGATGGTGTACACGGAGCTACAGTTATTTGAGGCAGACCTAAAATTTCTTCTACAATACAAAATTAAAATTAAAAAAATTATTAATTAAAAAATTCATATCCAACCGATACTTCTTACTTTAAACAATTTAAAGGATGAGGATGCTGACCAACAAAACATATGCATATATTATAGAAATGTTCACAGATCTAAAGTCACCGCAATATATAAAATAAAAATAAGTATGTAAATAGAATCTTTCCTACCTACCATTAAACAAAACTTTTTATAAATCAAGAACCTTTCAAATTTGATTTCCATTTCCTTTTATTGTTGCGTTTGTCCCAAAAATTCCACTTGAAGTTATAATAAATACGAATTGATAAATATGTACCACAATGAGACTTCCTCATTTTGTATTTTTGTTATTTTGTTTATTCTAATATTTCCTTGAATTATAGAATTTAAGTATTGTTTGCAAAGTAGGCGTGATCACAGGTCGATTGGCTTCCAAAACTAATCAATTCGTCCAAGGTATAATAGCAAACAGAGATGAATATTTCATGTGGCGGTTCTAATGCTATTGTGTTAACAAGATATGATGACGAGCAGACGAACAGACAGACGGACATGGCCAGATCGATTGAGATTTTGTTCCTGATTAATACTTCGAGTATTAATCCATGTTACAAACGTCTACCCAAATGCAATATGCTCCACTGAGTGGTGCATAGAAATAATTTGTATCGCTGTAAAAAAAAAAATTATCTGCATTGTCCTTACAAACAAACTTTTGAAACGTTGACCTCGCGAGGCTGCTAGGTGCGTGTCTAATTTCGACATTTTTGTTTCGCTAATGAAAAAGGTCTCAAAGCTTTTTATTCTTCCACAAAAGTTAAGAGTTCGTTTGTTTTTTTTACTCACAATCTAAACGAATTTAGCATAATTAATTGTAGTGTTTTTCATTGTTGTTGTTTATTATCTTAGAAGTATTTTGTCATGGCAAAAAGAAGTCTTTGCGGGTGTTGTTGAACACTTTTCAGTATAATACATGTGCAAACGAAGGCTTAAAAACTCAACTTGGGTCCTCATTAGCACGTCAAGTGCCTATTGCTCGGAGGCAACTATTAAGCTCACACATGGCGTCGCCTATTGTCAATTCGTACATGTACAGAACAACAAACAAACAAACAAACAAAAGCGTCACACAAAAATTAACTAAGAAATTATCGCAATGCAGGTAAACTTATGCAATATGATATTCTCTATTGCAGACCGTCCCCGTTTATAGAAATACCAGTATATATAGTATAGGTGCAGTATACACTGACAGTATAGCTTTTGCAAACGGTTCTTTGCAGATACATATTGTATATGTATCTTGTTTTCAAATTAAACAATGATCTTCTAAAAAATTATGTTGAGAAGTAGACATCTGCAAGCTTTATAACGAATTGAAATAAATTTCAAAGTTTTATACTTCTTTATAAAATAATTAAATTTTCGAAAACGTTGTTTTACTGTGACACTATTACTATTCTTACTTTGACAATACTCGCTAATGTTTGCGAAAAGGAAAACTTTTCTAATTTTAAAAATTTTCTTTTGCTTTTTGCCATTTTGCACTACGACAAAGTGCTTGCTTTTGCCGTGTACCTGTTCTTGGTGCGGCAAGTACTTAGCGGTGCTTGATGCCGCATCAAGTCTAAAAAGGACTCCAATGAGTAATTAAAACATTTCCACATTTCCAGTTGTTTCGCACAAAGAATAACTTTTCTTTTACCTTGCACCTTTTTTAATTTCAACAAATGGAAAATGTGACGCCGAGTTAAAAGCAAACGCAGCGTGTTGCATGTCGCTTGTTGCGAGCAATGTTGCACAACACTCTTTGTTTGGTAAGCGGCCATTTTTAAGTGCAGTTAAACCGTCTGCAGACTGACAGACCTACATACAGATCCCCATCAACGTAATGAAACGCACGTTAGGCAGAAACGCGACATTGTTATAATAGCTAACGGCATGAATAGCTGTCCATTTAAAGTTGATATGTTTCACAAATATTGTTTTCCACATCAATACTATAAAAATAGGATCTACATTTTACCACAAACAATTTTTAACTCTATTTAAACTTTATCCTGTTTCATTCTGTTTGTTATTTTGTTTTTTCCTTTTGATAATATTTTACTCTAAAATTATATTCGTTCGATGACTTTGTTTTGCCAATGATTAGTTATTCCATGTGCAGCAACTGTCGCCACAAGGTATAACATGTGAACCTATAGTTAATTTCTAACTAAGAATTTGAATAATTCATGTTTTTTCAAGAAGACAAATCCCTTAGAACGGCTAAAACAATGTCAAAAGATAACATAGACGCGTTCTCGAAGAGCTTCAAAGGGTAATGCGGTAAAAAAAATAAGATTGCAAATGCTTTAACGATGGATGACACCAAGCAAGCATGAATCAGATTGGCTGCTGCGAACGAACATCAAAGCGTTAAAGCTTGGGAATTGTTTACACACTGGATGACTGAGTCGAGAAGAGTTAAAATGTTTTTTTTTGTTGCCGTTGTTGACGATGATAAGTTCAGGGATTGCCTGTTTTTTTTTTTTTTGCTTGCCATTTGCAACACTAACAAAAAGCTTATTTCGCGCCTTATAAGAGCAGCGATTGTAGCAAATCGCGAACATTAAAGAAGTGCTAAAAAAAATTTAGACAATTCTGCCGTATTTTTCTTAATTACAAAATTGAAGAAATTCTCATATTTTTAGTTTTATTATCAAGTTTTTTATATATTTTAATATATATATGCCCCTGGTAAAAACAAAATCTCTTAGTTCTGGAAATGCGAGCGAACATGGAAAAATTGATTTGCTCTATGCGAGGGTATCTCCGGTTTTCGAAAACATTTTAAGCAATTTTATAGACCCTAAATATTTAGACGACGGCATGTGGGAAAAGATCGCTTTTGAAAAATACGATTATCACATACCTATAGAAACGATAAATTTGGGTGGTAGTGTAATAGCATTTCTCTTTGGAAATAGTCTCAATTCTTACAGTTACAGTTTTACGTGGAAAGCGCTACTCAGGTAAAAAAGCAATTTCCTTTTGATTAAGTTGGCACACAGTGTCTAAAACAATTTTGTGTTTTAGACCCCTTAGATTTTTCGAAAAATATTTCCACTGTATCTTTAGTTATTAACTTTCCCCAAATTATTTCAGGAGACGAATTTAATGCCATAGATTTGGATAGAATATGACGGAAGTCTTATTAGACAACTGAACAATATAGATGCAACTGAATTTATGACATTTCATAAAAAACTCCTAAATTATTTTAAATATTTTACAAAATGTAACAAAAAAGAATGTAACACTGTAAATGTAAATGTTTTATTGTCTTTTAAGCTAATCATAAAAAATATATTAGATCTCTATTTGTAATAAATTATTATTTTAATAAAAACGATGGTGTGTTATATTTTTTTGTTTCAAAATACAGTAATAAAATAAAGTACAAACTCAGATACCAAATTTCAAATGTTTAGGATCAGTATTATCAATATAATCTGATATTTTCATTAAACTTGATCTGCAAAATTGATCTGACCTTTTTTTAAAGGTAAGATCCAACCACGCCTTTTTTTGGTTGAGTTGTATACAAGGATCATAAAAACTCAAATACAAATTCAGGTTTTTAGGTGCAATATAAAAAAGACGTGGTCAATTTTTTTTAGCACCAAAATTTCAAAGTTATGCAAAATCATATTCTCCAAGCGGAGGCTAAGTTTTTGGCAAGATCGGACTAAACCAACTATCCCCTCCCACACAAACTCCAACTTTTTATAAGAAAAGAAAATGATTTTAAAAAAATAGTTACAGTGTAATTAACCACTTCAAATTCGATAGTTAACACTTAAGTAGTAACACAAAACTAGTTTCCAAAAATTAGGCCATAAAGCACTTAAATGCTAACAACAAAAAGCAAATTTTTGGTGTCACTAAAATGGTAAAAGGTAAACTAGTAATAATTTTTATTTTGATTTGTTGGGCAGCGTTTGTAATGCAATAAATTTAATTAACACACACTACAATACAGAGAAAACACACACTTTGAAATAACTTCAAACATGCACTAATAGAAGTTTTCGATCTACGTCCAATAATACCAGGTAGACCGAGCTTTTTGGCACCCTTGTGTTAATAGAACCGTTTTATATAAAAAAGTTCCCGACGAAGATCACATTTTTTAAGAGCACAAGGGCTTTGTTGATTTGAAATCCAAGGGGAAATATATTTTCAATGGAAGAGATTTCCCTAAGGTACTTATAGTTTTGTTAAAACTTTGGTGGTAACTTTCATCAAAATCGTCAGAAATTTTTTCAAAATAAAGTATACAATCAACAGTACTTGTTCGTTAAAAAAAAAATTGTTTACCATTCCCACTTACACCTACAAAAATATTTTAACAAAAATCTTTCCGGGTTTAAAGACAATAAGCAAAAATCCGATCACCATTCTCATTTTATTTGAAAAAATTTCGAGTGAAAAACTCCATTTCGTTCTTCTATTGGCTTTTCTCGAGGATAAAACATATCGCCATCTTATTTGCTCGTCAAATACTCTCAAACTGTAAAATTTCATCATACTGGAGACAAATATATAAATATGTAAATATACAAATTTAGATATAATTAGATTAGATTTAAGATAATAATAATATAATTTGATTCTATTTGCTTGATAGATTCGACGAGAGAAATTGAAGTACTAAGAGAAATTATCGGCCTACCTCGGAAAAATGAGATTCGCCGAGAGAAGACATAATATTCAGGGGTCGTGAGCATTTTGGTAATGGCAAATTTAAATATTATTATATATATTTTAATATTACTTATACTAATAAAATTGTCTCACAAATTCTTTTTTGCAAACGTTAATAATATATCAAAGAATATTTATTCAACATCTGTTATCTGTTAAGCATTTTGTCAACTTTTTTAGTTTTTGTTAAAATCCAAAATATTAGCGAACTAATTGTGACTGTAATAGGTGGGCGTGGTGTATTTTTTTATTTTAGCCTAAAACCTTCCCCTGAGTGAACACACCAAATTCCAAAAACTTCTCAATAGGATAAATCAACAAATCGGATAAAGTACAAAGAAGGGGCTGAAAACTTCTTAACTAAAATATTATTTCTACACTTGATGTGTTTTTAGAAATATTTCCTCGCTGTTCAAAGGACCAGAAGTGACTTCAATGTCGCTTTTAATTAAATTTATATTAAAAATTCTTCAAACAAATAGGTTTTTTTGCGAATTTTTTTTAAGAAAGCTAAAAGCATACTTTGCCATTCACTCACTACTCTCATCGCTTTGTGTCGGCATTACAGACGATTGAGGCAATAATGAGCTTTCTATTACTCTATCCAACTCTGTCCATAGGCAACCATTTTTGTCTTAATAGGGTCTCCGCTATGCTGCCTGTTGACAAACTAAGCTTATACTTGGAATACAAAACAAGCAAAAAACTACCGCATTATTTTTTCTCCAACTGACAATGAATGTGAAATGCAGGCACTGTATGTCTTTCTTATAAATGAAATTTACAAGTGCGCAAACAGTCGTCCTCAGAATGAAAATTTGTATATGCTACTTTCAAGTCAAAGTAGCAAATCGTGTTTTGGTATCAAATTCAACGACAAGCGGTCGCTTTGTAAAATTTAAATTTTGACTACAGGCATCATAAAGAGGTCCAACTTGATTTAATTTACTTGTGTGCTGTGGTCAAGCTCGGTCTAGCCGAACAAACGCCATTTGTTTCAATGGTTGCATTTGATAATATGACATACATGCAGGGCCGTATCTATGGGGACGAAGAGGGCAAACGTCCCTGGCGGCATGAGCAACTTGCTCAAGGGGGCGGCAATTGCGGAAATTGTAATTAAAAAAACTGTGCGGAAATAAAAAAAATTAAAATTATTGAAAAACTAAATCCGTTTAATGGTATATAGGTATTATAATTTCAATTATTAAGGGACGGCAATATCCAGTCCTACGTACGGACCTGCATACATCACAAATAATATTTTTGTTGTAAATCCTTGCTTTTTTATAGGTATGTAATTTTTTATTCTTGTTTTACACTATTGTAATGTCTTATGAAAAATTCGAGCAAAACCTCTCGACACGCCGTTAGGATTCGGCTTTAAACTGTGATTCCATCATATGTTCGATTTGGTGTCGAGAAAGAAAGTTAAAGGATGTTTTATTGAAGTTTTCAAAATTAAAAATTGTTTTAAATTGTATAAAAAAAACAACAGTACATATGTACAATAAAAAAATGGACTGCATCACTCTCTGATCAAAGTTGGCATGCATTAATTTATTTCTTAGCGGGTTTTCAATTTCCGGACGCAAGCTGTTTACTTTTCCGACGACTGTTTACCGAAGCCGTGTACTGAGCGCATCAAATGAAGCTTAGGAGCTACTGCAATTAATTACAAGTGTTTGTGGACAAATGAAGTACACGTGCTGAGTGAAGAAGCTATTTGCTTTTTTTTATTATAGACAAGCTGCACATGCTTGTGGTGACCTGTCGAATGAGGCTTGCCTTGACGCATGTAAGAAATGAATGGAAAAAGTTGTCGGGGTTTGTTTACTTTTAATGATTCGCAAAATACATGCAGCCACTAGCCCAAAGTGTTTTTAGATACCACATCAGTGTGTGGTACGTACAAATATACTTACTATGTAAATATAGAGATACAAAAAATATATCTACAAACATATTAATGCATACACAATAATTAAAAAAATACAGATATGTATATGCCTTAGACTACCAACAGTAAAAGAAACGTTTGACACTTTTACATAATAATTTTGAAAAAATAAAATAAAAATATATAGGAAGGTGTATTTATTTTCGTTTGTACCGTTTTCACGCTTAAACGGCTCAACCGATTTACTTCAAACTTGGAACATATATCGAGATGGGTCTGAAAGGAATGATAGGCTATATGAAATCTGCCACGCCCACATATTACGCCCACAAGTAGTCAAATTAAGTCAACAAAAACGATTATTTCACTAATAAAATTCCAAAAAATCTCAAATTTGGAATTTGAGTTGGTATGGTCACTGCCGACAACTCCACGAAAAGTGGGAGTGGTTAGATGAATTTAACGCCCACTGCCGTAACTTCGGAACGCGACTGCAATGATAAAACTTGGTATGTAGTTGTATGGTGACGAAATCTACCACCTCACAATAAGTGGGCGTGGTGGGATTAATTTAACGCCCACCGCGAAATCTCATGAACGTTGTGATCTTTGATGATAAAATTTTATATAGAAGTGTATGATGATGAAATCTACCATCTCAAAAAACGCCCACCGCTTTATAACAGGAACGCAATGCTCTACGAAAATAAACGTTTGTATAAAGGTGTATGGTGACTAAATCTACCATCTTACAAAAAGTGGGCGTGGTCGGGTCAATTGAACGCTCACCATTGCAGCTCAGAAACGTGATACTGTACGATGATTAACTTTAGTGTGAATGTGTTTGGGAACTATATCTACCATCTCAGCACATTTTTGAAGGAGGGCGGAGGGCATTTAAGCTCCGACTTAGCCGAATACAATTCCTTGATTATTTTTTTTCATTATTTAAGTTTTAAGTATTTTCATTTTAAATACTTTTATATAACTCATCGTCAATCAGTAAGCCTCCTCAGCGTCTTATATTTAATAATATATCTACATATAGGAATTCTTTAAAAAAAAAATAATTTAAATTTAATTTTGTTTCCCGATATAAATCGCATAATGCACAATAACTGGAATCAATTCTACGTATCAATAGATGCACAGTTAAGATCACTTAGCATTATGCGTGTATATATATATATATATATATATATATATATATATATATATATATATATATATATACACGCATAATGCTAAGTGATCTTAACTGTGCATCTATTGATACGTAGAATTATATATAAATAATAGTATGTTAGTATATTGATAAAATAATTACTTTGGTAATATTTAGTGTTGGTAGTCCTTGCGTATGTGTGCGTGAATATATATTTCCTTCATACTTTCAGCTTGAGCTGAATGTTTAAAAGCTTTGAAGTTGGTTTCTCGATGAGGAGACCGAAATGTTTTTAGGATAATGTTGTGCAATTACTTGCTGCAAATCCTTGAATACAAATTGTTTTGTTAATTATTAATGGTTGTTTTAATGGTGTTTTGCAGTGTATGTGCAGCGTTATTTGTTAGTCACTTTAATTATTTTAATGAGGTACAACCACTTTGTCGAGATGGCAAAGAAAATGTTTTTTTTTTGTTTTTCATTTTTTTTTGGAAAATGAAGTTTACTTTCTGATTTCATTTATTTATTATAAGTTTAATTTGAAATTGTTTATTATAAACACAATTTTAAATTTATCGTAATTATGATTTGAAACATGGTCAATAAAGTACATTTTAATGTGTTGGTTGTATAAAAAAACTTAAGAGTACCAGAATAAGCAACAATTGTTTTTTTTCTTTTAATTTATACTCATATGTATGTATACTACTCGATTTTTCCTCCCTTCTGATTAATCCAAACAATAAACGGTAGCCAGCGGATTTCGACACCAACGTATTATGACGGAGAATTACTTAATCAAAGTCGGATTATCTCCACGGTACTCGCCCCTCTCCGCCGCCCATTCAATTTCATTTCCGTTTTAGCTTGCATCAACGCCCACAAAGAAGCTTAATTCCTCCACCGAAGAGAAATCGGCAAATCGGCATATAACGGTTTAAACGAAGGCAAGCATTCATTCATTCATCTGGCGAAATGAGTTGTAAGGATGTTTTAATTTTTTCTTTTTAGAAAACTTATTTGATCATGTGCTCAAAATCCCAAAAGAGAAAAATAAAATGGCTTGTACAATATTGACAGATTCGTCAGAGTAATTTTCACTTGAATACAGCTTCCTGAATCAAGTTTCGACATACGGAATAAAATATGTATGTGTACCTACAAAGATAAGAAAGCATTTGCCGCATTGCTACTAAATTAAATTCACATTTGCGTCTAATACTCGGGCGGATTAAGGCTTCCTCTCGTCCTTAAACGGGTAATATTAAATAATTTTTCCTGCTAGCATCCACACACATGCTACGAATTCGCACTCTATTTGAGAGCATTGTTTCCGTCACACCACCGACCAGCTCAGCTCGTTTGTGAGAAGCAGTAGAAGCAAAAGCCGCAGATGAAAAACAGCAAGCAGCCTGCAGCTAGCAGCCCATGGAGATTAAAGACTCCCGTGGCGAACTAAATAAAAGCGACATTCTCCCGAACTTGCTGTACAAATGCAAAGAAGCGTTTTACGCCATAGTTTAGAACAGAAAATAATCAAGACTTAAGTCGGCTCAGGCTTTGTCGCTCGCTCGCTCTCTCTCTCTCTCTCTCTCTAACCAGCCAGGAAATACATTATAAAAGAAGTTAGAGGGGTTGAGACTATAAAGAACCGATTTATCCATTCCGTCCTGAAAGATGTGTCCACAGCGGATGGAATGTGAGAGCAGCTTTTTTCGTTTATCCAAGTACAATAGGTGTGGACCCCGCTGCAGTTCTGCGCAGTGCTTTCCGCAGCAGAAAATTCAATTGCCACCAAATCCTTTCGAATCAGCCATGACAAGGGCCAAAAATAGTATGTAGGGATTTAAACGTTTTTCGTTTGTTGCGGCATAAGCAACTCATTTGCAGACGGTGACATTGCACCACCCTGCACCGAATCGCATCGCATCGAGTGTGTTCGAAATTTGAACTAAGTGTTCTTTTATCACTTTCGGCTTCAGCTTAGTCGTCCGACTATTTGGCGCTGTAGTCTGCTGTCGTTGTGTCATTTAATAACAACATGCAGCAGATAATCCACATCTAAACAACACCACTCATTGCAGCCGGCAAATGCTGAGTGGCAATGTTGCAACGAGCGATTGTCCTTTGACACGGCTGAAAAGCTCAATTGCATTGTTCTCATCGCGTATTATATTTTTTTGTATTTATTGAACCAAGCTAAACGAAGTTGAGCAGAGCAGGTAATGTTAAATTAAACACTCAGCTTTTAATTGATTATGTACCACACTTGTAAGTACTAATTCGTTTCAGGGAAAACTAACGCACGAGTACGGGTTTACTGGATTAGGTACGAGTATACTAGATTATGTTCAGTTACAGGTTTTGAAATATTTAAAGTGGAAATTTAAAAATGTAGTGAGTTCGGTCTACCAGATATTAGTACTGGTTTTACGTTATGCAGTTGTAATACACTTTCAGTAAGACCGACTTTTTTTTACCACAGCAACAAGTTTTGAAAACGATGGTAAACAGTTTTCAAGCCACACTCGATTAAATTGCAATTGCTGACAAGTCCAACACATCGAAAACACCAGGAGCAACAACAAAAAGCAACAAAGTAAAGCAGAATATGTTGTCGAATGCGCATTGTCTTCTGTGTCGTCTGCTGCTGTCGTCGCTGCCGGTGTACAAAATGGGGAAGTATTTTTCGCATTTCATGAATTTAATATGCACCGCTTTATAATTTAGAAAATAATTCCTTTTTAGCGTTACTTCAGTACAGAAATGAGAAATAAATCACCGTGCTATTTTGAAGCAATTTTAATTTATGGTACATCCTTCAGAGGTATTGTTATAAACAGCAACAACACGAACACAAAATTCGTAAAGACATTGTTGTCAAGACATCGAGTGTCTTTGTTCTCGCTCATTAGGTTCTGTCCTGAACGCGTTACTCTGCGCTTCATATAAAAATACATTTTTCTCCGAGTTCTTTCGAGTATCCTGATGATTTAATAAAATACTAAATGTATCAAAAATGATGTATGAGCAATAAATTTTCCCAAATAAATAAATTATCACTGTCTCACCCCAGTGTGTTAAATTCGTTCAGCTAATAATTTTAACATACGCTAAATCTGCATATTAAGCTATTTTCTGTTTCGATTCAATGTGATTTCGAATACATTAGGTACTATGGGATTACAAAATATCAGTTTATATTTTCACTATATGGAAATTTATGAAATTTTACATTATTTTTGAGGAGATTTTTGCATAACGCGAACATTTGAATACTTGCTTATAGTACCCGGCGTTGCAGGTTTTTTTTTTTTATAAAATATGTGTAATTAGTTAGTGAAACTCCCCGTTACTTCACTGTGTGGCGTTTCTGAGTTATAGCGATGGGCATGAAATGGATCCAGCCACACCCATTTTGAAGTAGTTGTCGACAGTGCCCACACAAACTCAAATACTAATTAATCATAAAAAAAACAATTATTAGGTTAAAATTACAAGACAATTATTTTTATAGATAGATAGATAGATAGATAGATAGATAGATAGATAGATAGATAGATAGATAGATAGATAGATAGATAGATAGATAGATAGATAGATAGATAGATAGATAGATAGATAGATAGATAGATAGATAGATAGATAGATAGATAGATATATAGATAGATAGATAGATAGATAGATAGATAGATAGATAGATAGATAGATAGATAGATAGATAGATAGATAGATAGATAGATAGATAGATAGATAGATAGATAGATAGATAGATAGATAGATAGATAGATATATAGATAGATAGATAGATAGATAGATAGATAGATAGATAGATAGATAGATAGATAGATAGATAGATAGATAGATAGATAGATAGATAGATAGATAGATAGATAGATAGATAGATAGATAGATAGATAGATAGATAGATAGATAGATAGATAGATAGATAGATAGATAGATGCGAATCAATCACAGGCGTAACACTTACTGAGACCTAGTACTTATCAGTCGCCCACCGCATAATCATAAATCTAGATTTCTGGCTAATTCATGCTTTTAATTTCTATAAATCATTTTTTACATTCGGAAAATGCATTTTATATTCCCACAACGCATTTACATATAAAGATGCAGTCATCCAAAGTGAAATCTCACGTGAGTGCTTCACGATAGAATGGAGTGAGAGAGTTCGGAGGATGCTGGATAATGGAGGAGTCTCATTTTGCTGTAACCAACCTTATGGTGCACATGTATTCCCGCCAATTAGGGAAATTGTGTGCTATTTCCAATTTTTATATCCAGCGCGCTTCTTATTAGCAATGCTCGAGAGTTCTTTGGACAAGGCGGTGAGGAGAGTGCATGGTTGTTGTATGCGCAACACACCTTCTCCCACTTGTGTAATGGATGCAGTTACTGAGGCTGAATGCTTTTTCGTACTACTGCGGCAGTGTTGTTGTTTTTATGTTTGCGCGACTTTGCCTTATTTTCTGCCGAATTAGTTTGAGCGATGGAGAGACGCTAAAGATGCGGATTTTCCATTAGCAAAATGGAGGCTATTCGAGATTTAATGAGGCATGTACTAATGGATTTCATGATGATGGATTCGTGTAAAAAAGTTGAGTAATGCACGCCTCGGTGGGCGCGTATAATGTCTGATGCCGAAATTAGCTAGCGATTTTAAGATTTTAAATGGCACAAAATAATCAACAACGATAAATGCTTTCTTTCTAGTTTTTAGTAAGTTTTTTAAGATTCCGGACTGAATGTCTATGTTTTGAATTACTTGAGTAAAACATTTTTGAATGAATGCGAATAATTATTTAAATCCCAGTGGAATTACTGTTCAAACAAATAATCCAAAATGTTTCAACTTGGTAATTTGACAGTTAAATAAACAGAAAAATTCGGTTTAATATAAACAAACAACATACAAAGATATATTTATTTAACAAACAAACGCCTCATTACATGCAAAATTTAATTTGAATGTTTGCTGTTATAATTTAGTCCAAAAAGTCCGTCCCTTGCTGTTTAGCAAATTCTGCAGCCGAAGGGTGCTATAAGTTTGGTGCAACAACAAACAATCCTTCAATTGCAGACTGCGTTGGGTTGGCGTTTTCTGCGTGCCTGACTCCTTGCTTGGCAGTTGCATGTTAACTTCGTCGACATCACCCACCCTCGGCAAACGTAACAAGCAGCCGTGGACCGCAACCATTACATACCTTCTGTAAATATAATTTCATTTGAAGCCCAAGGCCGCTTGACCATCCGTTTGTCACTTGGTTTGTCCGTTCAGCACGATACTTTCCAGAAAATGTTCAGAATCTCGTTGTTTTGTCCGGAGCAATACAAAATTCGACATTCGAAACATTTAATACTTATATTCATAGGTGATAGTATTAAGTTAATGAAGAATTTAACGATAATCCAAGTTGACCAAAAGCTTAACTTCGTTTATCTCATTGAAAAGTAAACATCGTTAAAATTTAACGTAGATGTAGATGTTATTTTTATTTATCAATAAAAAGAAGTTAATCGAAAAAGCTAAAATAAAATTTAATAACTTTGCACTTTTATTTCACTCACTTTTTATTACATTTTATTAAATAATACATATGGATTGAAACCAAGTTAAATGATAAACAAAATCTAAATTTAATTAAATTTGTGATTCAGAGCAGAACTAGCAATTAACTTAATTTTATTGATAATGATTACAGTAATCGCATTCGATCATTTTCATTTTTTTTATAAAAATATTTTGAACTTTTTTCTATATAAAAAATATTGTTTATGCAAAAAGTGGAGCTTCTCTCATATACAAGGTGGCGCAAAAGAAGTCATCCGATGTTGTTTGGCTCTTATTTTTTTTCTAAATAAAAAACTTCGATTCTGTTTTTTGATTATGTTTATTTAGACCTTTAGAATTAATTGTGTTAAGTCGAGAAGATGATATCGGATAAATGGGCGCCGTCACAATTGATTGCCGTACGGGCTCGTTTTATGACATTTTCTATCACTTCGGCGAGAGTTTCGGGCGATAAATTCTCGCATTCGTGTCGGATATTTTCCTTGAGGGCTTCCAAGGTCTCAGGCTTGTTGATGTAAACACGAGACTTCAAAAAACCCCATAAAAAGAAGTCCGGGACCGTTAAATCGGGCAATCTGGCGGGCCAGTGCAAATCGCCAAAACGCGAAATTAAGCGACCCGGAAACGCGGCCTTCAGAATGTCGGTTGTGGCTCGTGCAGTGTGTGCTGTTGCTCCGTCCTGTTGGAACCACATGTCCACCAGTCCTAATTCGTCCAGTTCGGGCAGAAAAAACTCGGTCAACATTGCCCTATAGCGCGCACCGTCCACTGTTGTCGTTTGACCCGCGGCGTTCGGCCCGATGACTCCTCCAGCGTGAACAGCGCACCACGCATTCACTTTGAGCGGGTGTAATGGTTTCTCGTGCATCACTCGCGGATTTTCGGTTCCCCAGAAGCGATAATTTTGCTTGTTCACGTACCCGCTGAGGTGAAAATGAGCCTCATCGCTCATTATGATTTTTGCAAACACCACAGACGAATTGTTACGCAAAAAAATAGACACAATTATTCCGCGTTCTTGGGGAGTGTATCGCTCCATGGCTTATTTACTTGTATTCTGTGTCTGTCTAGTCCACAAATGTCAAAACAAATATGACATTGGCGGCCATTTGCAAAAATGAGAGCATCTTCCAATAGGGTGATTAGTTTTGCGCCACCCTGTACAAACATACTCGTACATATGAAATGGTATGAAAACTGTATAACGTACTTTTGTCCGGGTTTTTGCTTCTGTTAACATCTTTAAGAAATACCAGAGTGGTTACACAATTTTTTTTTAATTTTTACCGTATAACGACCGCTCCTTTATATCAGATTCACATGTGTCTTTAGGGTTTCCGTAACCCCACCAGTTTTACATTTGAAGGGTTAGAAATTATTTTGTAACAGTTTCGTTCGTTTTTCTTTCGAGGAAATACTGGTCAGGTGGTGTCTCCGGTACATTTTCCCAAAGTGGATTACGGCTATTACGGCAATTGAAATTAATTTTATTACGATCGAGTAATCGTAATTGTTCAATTCTATAATTAAGTTTACTGTAATCGTAATCAATTCTTTTCGATTACGTAAAGTAATCATAATCGTTCATTCCTTTAATAACGATTACAGTAATCGTAATCGTTATTAAAGGAAAGAAAATTTTACGCTAGTTAATTAACTTTTTAATGGTTTTCGAAATGAACGGAAAAGTTAAAAGTATCATTCAAAAACTAACTTGGATTCAAAATGTAGTGTTTAAAAGCACATGTCGGATTGCCTGGCTTAATTAAAAAATAATTTCTCACCGCTGCTCGTTCACTTCAGAACGAATTCACATGCCCATAAATTAAAAGCATAATAGCAGCGAGGACATTCGAACAAAACCAGGACATGCCCAATACGTGTGTTTTATTACATGAATATGTACTATTCGTGGTAGCAGCAGCGGTCGTACCTGCGCTAACCGTCGGTAGCAATAAATCGCTTGAAACAAATAAATCACTGCGCACAAATTCCATCGCATTTGACTTTATTTACAGCGCACCACGTTACAAGAAAAATAAAAAACGAAACCAAAAATGTTAAAACAAACGATCTCAACCCTAAAAAGTATGTACTCGTATATATGAAAGGAAGGGTAGCAAGCTTAGTAAACTTAAATTTGTTCGACAGTTTTTAATTATTGAACATATTAGCTATTTTTTTATTTGAAATGTATTCAGAGTTAACCACTCAAATAGAAATGTTTAAATGTTTTTAAGTATACAAATATTCAATATTACCTGTTTTGGTTTTCATTTTGACAGTTTTTTATTTGTTTTTCTATTTTTAAAGTAGAAATCCTTTTGTGTAAAAGCTGCTCAAAATAACAAAATTATTTATACTTAGGCTATACCTGAAAATACTCGAAAACCTCGAAGCATAGTTTGCAAACCAGGAAAAAGAAATGTACAAAATTGTATGCAACATAGTTTTCGCGTGCCTTGCAAATATTCGAGGCAAATTTGTCGCGAGAACAGCTTCGCAAAGTTGGTCATAAGTTTCAGTGCTACCTGTATGTAAAAATTACATACTAGTACCATTCTTTATTTTGAGTCGTGCGAAAGTGCTTTCCCGAATATTGCCTAGCAACTTTTCGAGCTTTTCGAGTTTTCAATTTTCTCGTCTAAGAGAAAAGGCCTACTAAATTTTTATTTTCACTTAACAAGGTTTCAATATGTTATACAATATAATGCATACTAATAACTTAAAACTATTGCATATGCAAAGTTATTTTTTTAAGTTTATAATTAAATTAGTACATGTGCATCGGTACTTGGACTAGAACGTACAAAATTGAATAACATATTAACTTTACAAAAAATTAAGCGTACAAAGTTTAGTCAATTGTTTGATAAATATAAATGTCTAAATAAACGTTCTTTGAACAAAAAAGATCATTCGCCTTACTAATTCTCGAAAATTTTAAACATACTTTATCTATTTTATCGTCAATCATACATACGAGGATGTATAGTAACGCACACGTTAACATACACACACAAAGGGAAAATTTATACAAACGAGTTTTTATCTAAACGCAGAGTAAGAGCTGTTCCTTACTCTGCCAAACTTTGGTAATGGAATAATTTTATGCAGTCAACCTCTTTAAAAAAAATCATCTACAACACTAACAACAAAAACATTATCTACTGTTATAATTTTTAGTTCAAAAATAATGCAAAGAATCCTTAGCGGGCGCTAGAATAGCAACGCCAATACACGCCTGGCTGAACTTAAAGAACTGTAGAGGTGAAGGCAGCGTTAGGGAGGTAACGCAATGCCAAGAGATGAAAATATCGAAAGTTTTCAAAACTAGAAAACGCGCGCACAAAGGCTACAAAACTTATAACGAGAAAACTTTGCCACTTGGTAAATGCGCGATAAGGAAACAAGAACATCGCATCGCGCACGCTGAGTTTGCTGCTCAGTGTTAGCGCCACAACGTATTGCCTAAGCCAATACCCCCTTCTACTTCATACATCTAAGAGCCCGGTGGCGACAACTTTTCAACCTTAGTTCGGTGGCGAAAAGTAACAACAACGAAAGAAAAGTTTCAAAGATTTACTAAGAAAAGCTAAAAATAAAAGCCAAAAAAAGAAGCGCGACTCAAAAGCTTACGCAAAAGAATTCCAAACTAAAACCCGTTTGCGTTCGCTTTAACTAACTACGCGAAATTATTTACGCACGGATGGTGTCATCTAATTATGAATTCATTTTTGAATAAAATGGCGCCAGTGCAATGAAGAAGATGGCGATGGCGCATATTACAAAATGGTGACTCTAGTCAACGCCAACTCCAAGGTACGCGGATTAACGGAAGGATGGGCGGTCGAATAAATGATTCTTGCTGGAGAAATCTTACCTTCTTTCAAAGAAATGTGCATTTTCTTCATCAAATAAAAGATGGCTCGAAAAAGTGATGCGCAGCGCTGCTCTTCACTGGCCCAAGTGAACAAAACCACAGCGCGAGGTGCGCACACCTTGCTAGTAGCACTTTTTGCTTTAACAAGTTTTATGCAAGCGCATTTTGCACATTTTTGTTCAATTTTGAAATAATTTTGCTCAGAAATTTTATGAATTTTTTTTAAAACTTTATAAAAGTTGATAACAACAAAGAATGGGCGATTGTACTTCTTGCTCTACCTCAGTATTTTTTTTAACAATTTCCTAACAAGCAAACAATAGCTTACGCAAGTTTTCATATGCAATTATATTATGTACAAACATCAAGCAAATTTGTTATAGCATGTTCTTTGTGTAATTGATTTCAATTCGGTCTTTAAACTTTATGCTTTAAAGTACAAGAATTGTATATCTATTTAACTACGTCTCAAATAGCTAGAACAGAGCTTTGGCATAGCTTAAGATAATATTTCTCTTGCGATTTCTACAACTATTTCAAGAAAATCTATTTTTGTTTTTATTTATTATTTAAAAATGTTTGTTATGTACAGCCATTTTATTAAACAGATATTATACAAAAATAAACTTCTCACCTTGATGCTCAACTCAGCGGACACGAGACAATATGAAACACGTTGAAATGCGTTTTGCATTTTAAATTTATTGTCATTAGTTTTACTATAAATTCATTTTCAATAAATATTACTGATAAACAAACAGTGATTTGTATATTTGTTCATGACAAAACGCTTGACTAGAATTTAAATAAGTGAAATCGAGTTGTGAAACGAAATAATTTTCAAGGTCATTAAAGTTAACACTCACAATCCTCCTTATTTAAAAAAACATTTTATCTATTAAATTGTTGCACAAAACACAACCAATAAATCTGAGAGAGATCGCTAGAGCAGAAACAGAGCAAACACTGTTAAAGCAAAATACAAAGGCATAAGCACTTTGATTGCCCGTCGTCATTATTATTGTTATTATTATTGGTGCAACAGCGGCTGTGACAAAATAGCATAACTTCCGACTTTGTCTGTCTCATTGTCCGTGTGACTGCGGCGCAACAAGGATTGCGGAAATTATCAATAAATACGCGCGCAAGCGGCGAATTATTCGCAAGCACGATAAAACGGAATAAAACAAATTGCAATGAAAATGGAAATAGAAATAGAAACCGAAACGAAAGCGGAAGCATCATTATCATAAATTATAATTTTGTTGGAATTGCATCCGGTCCTTTTCAGCATTTCCTAAACAAATAAAACAAGTAACAAAGTATAATCAGTCTTGAAGACTGACTATAACATTTGCACCAAATTATGTTATAATTTCTGTGGCCGTATTTCTTGGTAAAAATCTATTTTTTAAGGAACAAAACTTAAAACAGTAAAATATAAAAGTGGGAAAAAATATAATCATACTAAATAAGTGTAATTTAACACTATTGTTTTTCCCAAAATGATGTGTTTTATTTGATTGTCACACTGAGATTTCAAATGTTGGCGTAGCTGAAACCAAAGTATTCAGTAAGTATTGTAATGTTAATTTAAAAATGGATTTTAATAGTTTTACTTTGCAGCTCCTGATGCGGAAAATAGTGTACGCAGTTTAAAATTTGACAATTTGACCACACAAGAATTCGACAGCTGTTGGCAAGCCTGCAGCAAATATCTGCTAAACAGCGTTAAAAACAACTTATCGACTATGACATAAATTTTTGAGAAGTGGCCGGAGTTTAAAAATCCAAGATAGTAAGTATGACTTTAATTCAACAGCGTTATGTGTTATGGAAGATTTATTTATATTTTCGGATCGATAAAGATTTTAATGTCATTTATGACAATACCACTGGAATTCTGTCAAACTGGTCCGTCAATTCAAAAAAAAAAAAAAAAGAAAACTTTCTGCTAACAGAAAACCATATTAAGGATAACGCGATTGTATAAATACTAAATGACATAGTCGATGACGACGTCGATGAAGGTACATTAAACATGAAATAAAAACTGAATATTAATGTTACTCACTGTACATACATACGTAAAAATTGATTTACAATTATGTATAATAAAATTTTAATAAAACTTTTTATAACTTTAAAAATAAAAAAATTGTATTTTCATTCCAATGAACCGTTCTTACAGCTTTAGCAACAGTTCGTAGCTTAATGATCGTGTTAATAACAGTATAAACAAGATCATATCAAGATCATATATATAAATTAATGTGTCTTTTTATCTTCTTTCTTTCTTAATTTCTTTATATCATTTTTTTTATATATTTACTAGCGAATGCCCGGCATGCGTTGCAATGCCACTTAAAAAAATTGTTTACCAGAACTTCCCGATACTCCCCGTTAGTTGGCGGAACTTTCCGGTACTCACCGTTGTAACGATTCTGAGTTAGAGCGGTGAAATTATCGGCAGTTACCATACAAACTCAGAAACAAAATCTAAAATTTTTAGGAGCAATATTAGCAATGTCATCGTATATTTTCACTTAATTAAACAAAATGTGGGCGTTATAAGTGGGCGTGGCAGATTTTGTATATCCTGTTATTCTTCCCGGTGCATCCCGTTACATGTTTTCTATATAGCGCATCAAGTTCCTGAGCAATGATGGAAGGCGTAAAATTGATCCACCCTTTTTTCAAAGTGGGCGTTAAATTGATCCAACCTCGCCCAGAATTAATTTTTATATATATAGATGTAGGAATCGAATCAGAAAGACAGACACGTAGGGGTAGAATATTCTAAACTAAAGTGTAAAGTGTTGTTACTTAAAATAATTATTGTTAATTAAACATTGTAAATTTAAACTAATTTAATAAAAAAATTATGAAACCTGACTTCAAGATAGACAAATTTAGTTTAGCAATCAAAACGACAGCTTTTTTTCCTAGAAACCGTATCTATGTTATGCAAGATGTAGCACGGCCAAGCGGCAAGGGAAGCCTTAATACTGCAAAAAATACATTAAGTCTTGCTGTTACTGTATATACATATGTATATACATACACCCAACGCGTCGCAAATGTCCTTTGAAGTTGCAGCGCCTCCCAATAGTCTCTAAGGAAATAAAATCAATCTACTTTCGTTTTAGATGCTATACAATTTGTAAACCTAAATACCTACATAAGAAAAAAAACGTACGCATGTGGGCCAAGTTAATTCAAACGCAATACAAATTAACAAACATACAAAAATCATATCAAACAAACGCGAAAGGCTTCCTCCAGAACATTATATTGCGTTGTTTTGAGTTAAGCTTAGCTGGACACAGCCCACTCCATGCTATTCAATTTTAATTGAAAAACAGCTTACGAGTATATGTAAAAAAATCAGCTTTCTACAAAACAATATAACAATAACATCGCAAGTTTAATTATCTGACTGAGTTTCCTATCATTCGTTGCTCAGAAAAATATCAAACTTTAGACCAGATTTAATAAAAAAAAAATATGTATACACATCAATTCAACAAAGTTCAATAGTTCTGGTAGATAACATGCTACAGTTAAAATTACTTTTAACAAGACATAGTGTAGGTTAAAAGCATGGTCGAGTACAACACACTTTCATGAATAAAATATTCATTCTTTTCTATTGAAAAGAGGATATGGCTTTTCAAAACTTTTAATATTTTTATTGACTAACTAGCGAATGCCCGGCATGCGTTGCAATGCCAACTAAAAAAAATGGTAGCAGAACTTCCCGATACTTCCGTTAGTAACGGAACTTCCCGGTACTCCCGTTAGTTAGCGGAACTTCTCGGTACTCATCGTTGTAGCGATTCTGAGTTACGGCTGTGAAATTATCGGCATACAAACTCAGAAACAAAATCCCAAATTTTTAGGAGCAATATTAGCAATGTCATCGTATATTTTCACTTAATTAAATAAATTGAGGGCGTAATAAGTGGGCGTGGCAAATTTTGTATTTCCTGTTATTCTTCCCGGTGCATCCCGTTACATGTTTTTTATATAGCACATCAAGTTTCTGAGCAATGGTATTAGGCGTAAAATTGATTCACCCCTTTTTTAAAGTGGGCGTTAAATTGATCCGACCACGCCCATTTTTGGGAAAGTTATCGACAGTGCCAATACAAACTCAGATACCAAATTTCAGATTTTTTGCCAACTAAAAAAAATGGTAGCAGAACTTCCCGATACTTCCGTTAGTAACGGAACTTCCCGGTACTCCCGTTAGTTAGCGGAACTTCTCGGTACTCATCGTTGTAGCGATTCTGAGTTACGGCTGTGAAATTATCGGCATACAAACTCAGAAACAAAATCCCAAATTTTTAGGAGCAATATTAGCAATGTCATCGTATATTTTCACTTAATTAAATAAATTGAGGGCGTAATAAGTGGGCGTGGCAAATTTTGTATTTCCTGTTATTCTTCCCGGTGCATCCCGTTACATGTTTTTTATATAGCACATCAAGTTTCTGAGCAATGGTATTAGGCGTAAAATTGATTCACCCCTTTTTTAAAGTGGGCGTTAAATTGATCCGACCACGCCCATTTTTGGGAAAGTTATCGACAGTGCCAATACAAACTCAGATACCAAATTTCAGATTTTTAGGAGCAATATTAGCGAAATAATAGAATATTTTAACTTAGTTTTACAAATTGTGGGCGTAATTGGTGGTCGTGGGAAATAATTTTTTTTTTTCTCAAAACCTAAGTTGGCGTGAACATAGCAACTTCCCAAATTTTCATCACGATCGGCTGAATGGTTTAGGCGCCTATTTGGTACAAAGAAAGAAAGACAGAAAGAAAGAAGAATTCATTTTAATATATATAGACAAATAACTAATAAAAATATTCCAAGATGTTCGAACAAGAGGCAAATTTTTTAAATTTTGTTCCAATTTTATCTACTTTAAGTAATCAAAATTAACTACATTATTTTGATGATGTTACGGAATTAATAGTTTTTATTAAAATAATGGAATAAGTAATGGTCGAAATAGAAAAAACATTTAAAAAAATAATATTTTGATTGACGGACATATTTATATTTTTAGAAAGATCCTTCGATTGTTAAGTACACCTTTTGCCAATATAAACCGATTTTGGGAGTAAATAAATAATTTTATTCACTGTGTGACTTTGGAAGTACATTTTTTTATTGTAGCAGGATTTAATTGCTTTCGATGAAAATCAGTCACGATTTATTAAATTTTATAAATAAGATATGTTGTTAGACCATTCGTCTCAACTACTATACGGAAACATATTTCTTTTTTTATTTTGTTAATTAACGGAGGGTATGTTCGAATTTTCGTAAACGAATGACAACCACAAGCTTTGCTGCCTACTTTAATTTGTCTATCTCTCAGAATAATGCAAAACAAAATTCAAATGAAAACTTACAGGATAAAACATGAGAACATTTTCCAAGGCTTAGTTAGTAATTAAAATATATACTCCAAATTCGGTTATCAAAATAATCGATGGGTTAATAGTAGCTACATGAAGAGAGAGAATATTATATTTACCGTCCACAGTTTTATTTGCTAAAAAGAAACTGGTTTCGCAGGCTAATCGCAGCGCAGTTGATCAATCCCGAATTTTAATACTTTGAACCCCCTCTTGATATCGCTCATATACATGGCAAAGTGCTCACCACATACAAACATACAAAAATGTGTCTAGGGCGTATTTTTAGCAACATTGTTTGAAAACACTTCACAATCTGTTTAAAAACAAATCACCGATTCGTATGTGTCGTGCAAAAACACTCGAAAGTATGCTTCGTTTTATGTGCGTATTTTTATTCAGCTAAATTACCACTGCTATGTCCAAAATAAAAAAGTATATATATATATATATATGTGTATATATCTCACAAATCTAAACATTTCCGCAACATTTGTAAACAGTAGGACAAAATGTTAAGACAACTACAATCTACCCTACTGAATCAGTGTGTACAGATTGTGTAAACTCATCGCAAACATCTAGATAGAGAATACAATTTATCTTTTTTTGTACTTTTATGTTTAGCAATTAGAAAATTTTACTTTGGTGTCCTACTGATAAGCAAATAAAAAATAAAGACTTTTTGTCTACGCTGTAAACTTGGATTTGAATATAAACATGGAAAAGGAAGGAAATTGTTTTCGCCATGTCGGCTTATCTAATTAATCTAATTTGGCGAACTGACTTGGTATTACGAAATGCATTTCGTAGTACAAATAAGTACAAATTACGGTTCATAGAGTAATTGAAACAATTCGCAAATATAAAAGTTATGTTCTTTTAATGTGGACATAATAAGAGAAATGATTTTATAAAAAAATATCTTATAGTACGCGGCGTTGCATGGGTTTTGTTTTGAATAGTAATATGTGTAAGATAAAAGTTTCCCTCTTGCGTTCACAAAGTGACTTTTGAACCACAATCGGTTTGCACTCGATAATAAAACATAACCACTAAGGTAAAGAAACAGCTGTTTTTGTAACAATCAGCAGCAAAAATACAAATTTGGGAAATATACTCTTTCAGTTTTGATTCCTTCTTGTGATTTTTGTTGCTTTTTTATGTAAAAATTTGGGTGTTCACTATACCCAAACACGACTGTACATTTAACGATCTCCATCCGTCCCAGAGATTACAGCCGTAATTTAAGAGATTTCTAGCTCAAACACGGTAATTGAGCTCCTATTTTGCAAGCGGAGGTTAAGTTCTAAGATGAGCGAAATCGCACTAATACTATTCCCCCTCCCATACCAACATTTAATAAAAATAGTTACAGTGTTAATAATCACTTCACACTTAATATTTAATACTTTAGGAGTAACATGAAATTACTCACAAAAAAAAAATAGAAACAACTTCCAATTAAAATAGAAACATTTAGCACATATTTGCTACAAGAAGCTCATTTGTTAGTGTCTCTAAAATGGTGGAAGCTATTTTAGATTTGGCATAGCCGAAGATAATTCACTTACTAGTTTTGGGTAATTTTTGTGGGGAATCATAGATAGATAGATAGATAGATAGATAGATAGATAGATAGATAGATAGATAGATAGATAGATAGTTAGATAGATAGATAGATAGATAGATAGATAGATAGATAGATAGATAGATAGATAGATAGATAGATAGATAGATAGATAGATAGATAGATAGATAGATAGATAGATAGATAGATAGATAGATAGATAGATAGATAGATAGATAGATAGATAGATAGATAGATAGATAGATAGATAGATAGATAGATAGATAGATAGATAGATAGATAGATAGATAGATAGATAGATAGATAGATAGATAGATAGATAGATAGATAGATAGATAGATAGATAGATAGATAGATAGATAGATAGATAGATAGATAGATAGATAGATAGATAGATAGATAGATAGATAGATAGATAGATAGATAGATAGATAGATAGATGGATGGATATATATATGGATAGATATAAAAATATAAATATAAAAACATTTTTATAAACTATAGACAGAATATTTTCAGGAAAATGAGTTTAATGTAATTTATGGATTAATACAAACATAAAATTATTATTTTTTTTACTCGTGCTTTATACATCATATATCTTTTATTTCTAAACCTTTGTCTGCAAAACTCTTAGCGTTAAGGTATTGTACAACATTCTTCACACATGCTAAAATTTATTGGCCTGAAGGAGCATTTACTTTTGACATATCATCACAAATCGTTGTAAGGAAGTAGAAATACAATTTGAAACACTTGTTATGGAAAGCGAAAGAGAATAGTAAAATCCGGTGAATATTTTTATTTTTAAACTTTTATTAAATCTGAAATGTACCTTGATGGTTGTTTGACGCATGTAACCCACTTGAGCCGCTTACGTTGACTTCCGCCGGGCATAGAAGCAATGTGACTTTAACACTGGTGCACAAAATTGTGTGGCCACATTTTATTAAATTTGTATGAACAATTATGGTATCATTTGAAAGTTTAAAGATACTATTAATAAACACTTGTTTAATTGTAACCATTTTTTTCCAAGTGACATTTAAACGTTATCGCATTGTAAAAGACAAAAACAGCAAACAATTTAATATTTAAATCTTGCCATATAACTTTTTACATCAGTGTACAATTTACTTGTTTATTATTTTTATTGTTCTGAAGTTTGTCTGATGTTATCGAAAAGTTGGTAAATATTAAATAAGGAAGAAGGAATGCTTGGTTTGTCAGATTCACAAGAGACATGCAGAACGCAAATCTATGCCAGGATCATGAATGCCATTTGAATATACATAAGTAGATGTATTGACATAAGTATATGTGTTGCTAAAAAAATAATATTAACTAGTAGAAGAAATACATTCAACTTTACCAAAACAAAAATACCCATCAGATTATTTTATATTAATATGAATGAAAGAGGTGCTTGCGAAGTTTTTGTCAGATTTTACTCATTTTAAAAATTTACGTCTGAAGATTAAAAACTCGGAATAAAAAATATAAAAAGTGTTTATTAATATTTACTAATGACACTATAACACCAAATAGAAATATTTAAAATGGTTCTAAACGAACCAAAACAAGTTAAACTATTACTACTAATAATACGGCTCGACTGACGCGCAAAATATAGCTAAACACTACAGAATAATACTTCCTAAATAAAGCTTTGGCTTAGTTGTTCGCCCTTGGGATTCCTCCTGAATCTCCTCGCACTATTTTAATATACAGGATGCTCTCCTAGCACCAGTAAATCTTCGAATATCACTTTAAAAAAAAATCTCATTCGTTCAAACTCGCTGTTCAAAACGAACTGACCAAAACTGCGATCCTTGCAGATTTAGTTCCATTTCCCCAAAAAAAAGTGAGAAATGGGCTAACAGCCATTTTAATGCAGAGAGTACGGTTTACAACAAACCAGAGTCAGTATGAGGTGACCTGCCAAGAACCATGTACGAAAATTGCCAAAATGGGGATTTCTATGAAATTCTGGCAAAGTACAGACCTCGCTCCCACCAAATCAAAAATGAACTTTGGAGGCATCTGTGCATGGTCGGCGTCATTCTTGGCTCCAAAAGGGGCATAAAAACGAGGGAACAAACAAAACTTTCATAAGTATAATTTGACATAAACTTGTCCTTGTCTCGTTCGTATTTGGTCACGACTGTCTGTCTCGTTCGTAAATCGCTGGATACTAAAATACACGTTTTAGAAAAAGGAGAAAATATTATTCTGGTAACTTTTTTTTACCACTACACTATTTTAGTGTTCTAATCCCATTAACTTATTAAAAATCTAAGAGCTGTTTTAGACCGCGACAATACATATTAGACATATGTATATAAAACATATTAGACTTTCATTAATTATGGATTTTGATGTGGTTTTCTTAAACATTTAAATAACATCGCTTTACGATGGTTCTTCGTATCAAATTCACAGTTTGAAAGATATTGACTATTGAAATTGTATTCTATAGGTAGAATAAGAAGCAAAGTTTTCTCAAATTGAAAACAAGCCAAATAAAATTAATGATTCTTGATCGGAAATTTAGAGTGTTTCTCAAAACAGCCCAGCTAGCTCATAGTTAACACTAGAATCGAGATAAAGATGGATATCATAAAATTAACATATGTTAATTTTTCGATTTTAACGATAATAAATTTATTTATGGATCGTAAGGAGATTTAATGAATATATGTGACGTATGGTCACTGTGCCCTCTTATGGACATTTAAAAATACTAAAACCAATATACCTAAAGGTCCGTACGTGCTTGTGTTATGGGGTATTAAATTGTAAACTTTCTTTTTAAGTGTGCGGCGCGTCATAGTACGCACTATCTGATTCAGTTTCCAAAGTAAATGGCGTCCTATTGTCTACGGCGGGGTTTGTCGTTTTCTTGTAGTTTTTAACATTTTTTAATAAACCTTTAGGTTGGATATATGGACAAAAGCTTAGAACATTATCAATATTTGAAGTGGGTCAAGTTGCTTGTAGTATGAGACTTTAGCGCAGAAATGTCTTAAACATGTTAAAGTGCTATTGTGGTAAGTAAACTCCCTTTCGCACAATTTTAATTTTTTTTCCAAGTGTTGCAACTCGCGCTGTAGTGTTTCAAGTTAGTCCCGTTTTGTACAAAATTAGTGAGGCAGACGGGTTTCAAGTGGTCTTCAGTGTTCAGAGCGCGCGCAATAATGCTGCAAGGGACTAAATCCGTAATAAGGAGTTTTCATGGCCTCTTGAATGTTAGGTTACGAACCGAGGATATTTTAATTGAGTGATGCAGGTGATGATGCAACACAACATTTTCACTTTCTTTTAAAATAAATTAAAGACTTTAAATTTAAATTTCTGCATTTAAATATACTAAACTCCAAATAATTAAATAAATTTTAATTCAAAACAACAAAATAAAAAGGTACCTTCAATATTTTGTTTTTGTTTTTTTGAAAAACTTCATACATATTGTATTTAGTTACATATCCTATTTTTGCAAATTACAACACTAAAACATCCGTTCGTAAGATTTTCCCAAAAATATTTTTTAGCTAGCTCCGAAAACATGTCTTATATCCATTTCATCAAATCCATTCAGACCATCCAGTCCATTTAGTTAATTCTGTCCATTCAGTCCATCCAATGCCGTCCAGTTTTAATCGCAACATCCTCTAGCTATTAAAGAAATTTCAACAGTTTGATACAATCCACTTGAGAGTTTTAATGGTGATATAAATAAATGTTTATTTATTTATTAATTTATTCCTTTTTATTTTTTTATTTGATCGATTCTTTTGGCACTTAATATCAACAACTCTTTAAAAACACTTTCATTGGAATTTCGCCAGAGCCAATAAGTGTCCTCCAGAACTTTTTTTAATCTATATCTGTTACATTCGCACTAAATAACAAGAAAAAACATGTGTTTTTTTTTTAATTACTTCTTCTATCGGGAAACATTGTATATATACAATATATATATATATATATATATATATATATATATATATATATATATATATATATATATATATATATATATATATATATATATATATATATATATATATATATATATATGTATATATACAATGTTTCCCGATAGAAGAAGTAATTAAAAAAAAAACACATGTTTTTTCTTGTTATTTAGTATATATATATATATATATATATATATATATATATATATATATATATATATATATATATATATATATATATATATAATAAATATATATATATATATATATATATATATATATATATATATATATATATATATATATATATATATATATATATATATATATATATATATATATATATATATATATATATATATATATATATATATATATATATATATATATATATATATATATATATATATATATGTACTCTCTAAGTCTAAGGCGGGCGTGCGGTCACAAACACATACAACGAACAAATAAACAGAAATTAAATATTATATATATATATATATATATATATATATATATATATATGTACTCTCTAAGTCTAAGGCGGGCGTGCGGTCACAAACACATACAACGAACAAATAAACAGAAATTAAATATTATTTATATATGTAGTTGGATAATCTCTATATAAATATATATATATATATATATATAAATATATATATATATATATATATATATATATATATATATATATATATATATATATATATATATATATATATATATATATATATATATATATATATATATATATATATATATATATATATATATATGTACTCTCTAAGTCTAAGGCGGGCGTGCGGTCACAAACACATACAACGAACAAATAAACAGAAATTATATATATATATATATATATATATATATGTACTCTCTAAGTCTAAGGCGGGCGTGCGGTCACAAACACATACAACGAACAAATAAACAGAAATTAAATATTATTTATATATGTAGTTGGATAATCTCTATATAAATATTAAATTAAAATAGTTATATTGTTTTTAGTTAATGTTGTGATGGGCTTTGTATGTGTAAATAATTGTCAGTTAAAAAAATTAAAACTCACTTATGTTATTGAATTGAATTTGCATTTACACATACGAGTATGTACCCTCTCAAAGCAAGCTAATAGTCTCAATAAAATGTTACATTTATTTAATTTAATTTAAATTCACGGTACTTAAGCCACTCCATTAGGCAAAAACGTGTTCAACGATATCAGTAGAAAAAAACATCCGTCCGAACCATATTGCCGACGTTTTGTGTCGCCTTGCAAAAGTGCACGTTTCTCAAATCAAGTTACCACGCGATGAAAGCAGAAGCAGTAAATGCTTTAAGTGAGTCCTTTCTCACCTTAAGGCACCCGAGGAGAAGAGAAAAATTAGAGTTTCCATTTGCATGTGCAAAGCACTTCGATACATGTTTTCACAATATTGTCAATGCGATAAACAAAGCCACTCTTTCTATAAACCAGTGAAGTAAAAAATAAATACTAGGTGATGATTTTGAGAGGCTTTATAACTTATACGCAGGGCGACACGTGCAGTGGTTGAGTGGGTGGACATATTTGTATTTGGCATACGTCCGTTTCTCATTTGAAATGAAAAAGTGAAAAAATCAATTTGATTAGATTAAATTTAAAAAATGGGGTAACCCGGCGAGATTTTCTTCTAAGGTCACGTGTACATTTAAAATGGCAGTATGCGTCACAAAAATTGTATTATGTCGCCGCGTATAGTTGCACGTCTAAAAGCATCCCTTTGCTTTATTTTGCTTATACGCACTCACTTTTATTCTAAAATATAAAAAGTATAATAATTTTTAAAGTAAGAACAAAAATTAAATATTTCATATTCTACTCCAACTTGTTCATCAAACAATAAAGCATTGATTTTCGATAAAGATATAAGTTTTATTCACTAAAGAAAGACTCCTTAAACTTTATAATAATATCTTAAAAAATTATATCCCAAGACTTAATAAAAAAATCACTGTGATAACTATACATAAAATAATTTCGACAAAACACTTAATTATTCTTGTAGACCAATATCACTCAACTTGTGCAGCTCAAAAGTTTTAGACAAAATTTTTTCTAACCGTCTATGGTGGTTTATCAGTTCAGGCAAGCTAATCAATATAGGATTCCCTAATCTATTTATATAATCAGATAATTGACTCACTGTCAACAAAAATCACTTATCAATTATTTCATTAGACTTCGCAAAAGCATTTAAAAAAATTGGGATTCACTATATCATCGAACAGTCAATAGAATGGAAACTAGGCCCCATTATTTTTAATTATATTTTCAACTTTATAACAAATAGGAAGATAAAAAAACGAATTGGCAACCACTAAATATTATAATATCATTACACAAAAAACTTCTTCTTCTGAGCCTGTGCCTGTGCCTGTACCGATGATTTTCACATAATTATAATAAAAAACTCAACAAGTCAAAAAACCTCTACATTGATATCACCAATCTAAGCACGGACATACTTTTGTGGTGCAACTACTCTGGTGCATCACTATCCACATCCAAATGTAAACATTTGCACGTTTGTAGGAAAAGGAACTATTTATTCACTATTCAATCTCATAACTTCTCAATAGATAACAGTAGATAATCTTAAGGTCTTGGACATTCTTATAAACCAAACGATACAGATGGAACACTTTTATCGTACATTTAATTTTAAAATAATCTAACAGAGTCAAGATCATTAAATGAATATCCAACCACAAATTCAACTGCAACACACTCACCCTCATATTAGTTATAAACGCTCTATTAAATTCTAAAATCGATTATGGGTTATTTCTTTACGATTATAGCCCCAAATCAACAATTAATAAATTAAGAGCTATTCTAAACTCAGCTTTACGTACAGCTTTTGGTGCTTTCAGGACTGAATAAATAACATCTTATTTTAATTAAATACAAGTACTTTAGAAGACCGAAGAGACTTTATAACCACAAAGCTTTGCAAATCTTTGATTTTAAGTTCAGACACCCAACGGGGAAACCGTTAATCAAAAAAAAGATATGAAATCAAAACAAAAACCGAAAATTCTATCAGCAACTCACCGCACTATCTCATTCTGTTTAAATTTAGATATCGCCTTATATCCCATAAAAATCCCTGCGTCCAAATATCCCCTAGACTTTTAACTCTTCAACAATAGATATTTCTCTCCACAAATTCTCTAAAGGTAACACCCGCCAATATAAATTATTAGGAAATCTAGGAAAAACTTAAAGACTACACTATGATTTGCACCGTTGGTTCAAAAGATGACAACAACAGTAGCTGTAGTATTACATCATTAAATTCCATCACTAAAATTTCCCTTCTTCTCTATTCATTATTATTTTCTGCTGAAATTACTGCCATTCACAATGCAATAGATCTCTTCAAAAATAAACCTGGAAAATTTGCCATTTGTACATATTCACTTTCCTCAGTAGAAGCAATATCCAACCTCGATACCTACTCTTTATACCCAATAACAATAAGAAGTACTTTAATTGAATACGCTTTAATTGTAACGAGTAGCGAAAGCGGAATGTAAAACACAAAAAAAAAATTCGATGCGGAATAATTTCGGTTTCTTGCGGAAGTGAAATGTAGAACCTGCCTGAATAACCCATTATTATTCCTCGCCCAACCAAATTTAGAATCAATTAAAAATAGACTATATTTTTTAAAAATCCTGTAACATATACCACACTATCTAAACATATATATATTTTTACTACTTTTGTTAATTCCAAAAGTACTTTCTTTTTTGTTTCCTTTTACTTTTGTTAACTATTCTTAAATGTTTTTTATTACTTAGTTTTAGAATATGCTGAATAGCCACAGTGGCTATTGCTTGTTTGTAATTATAGGTTAATAAATATAAATAAATAAACAATGCTCCCTTTTCCCTTTTTGCGGATAAAAAAATTATAAAAATAGTTGCAGTATAGATAACCACTTTACATTCGGTATTTAACACTTTGATAGTAACATAAAACTACTGCTACTACGTAGAGTATATGAGATTTGGCATACATTTATTAATTTAAGCACTAAAGAAACTTGAGTATTGTCCCAAAAAAAGTATTTAAATAGAAACGACTTGCAGTCATCGTCTTTACCTACTATACTATAATATAACTTTCGACTAGTAATATACTAAAGAAAATCAATCATTCAATCAGTAATCAATCGATTACAATTTGCCCAACTCTGCTTCTAATGCACAGTGGTGTCGTTCTATACGAATTAATATTCATACAATATTCTGAAAATATTAATTTCAGTTTTGAATTAAAATTTTTAAACAGATTTTGTGTATTTCGTTAAATCAAAGGCGATTTATTTGAGTTTTAACTAAAATTAAGATTACAAAATTTTTGACTAAATCTATATTCGACATGAAATTTTAAAATAGTGGCAATAAGAACAGTTTTAAATAAATAATCAATACATCGCAAAGAATTTAAAATATAATTTTGTTAAGCATATAAAATGTTTTTACAATACTGAATATGGCACTATAAAAATCTTTTTAAAACTTTATAATATTTTTTTATTAAGAAATTAGAACCGTTGTTTTTACAATAGGTAATTAAACCACCCGCTTTTTGAGATTTGATGTTATGAATGTTGTATATTTTATAAAAAAAAATGTAGGTAATAAAACCAACCGGTCAAATACGAATTTTAAACAAAGATAAAAACAATGATTTGACAATAAAACAACAAACAAAAAACATTCGATTAAGTGCGTGTATATAAATCACCTTTGTTTTTATATATCAACCTAGTCGAATGTTGTATGCACGAGTATCAAATATAAAATAGCACATAGGATTACATGGTTACAAATAGCAGTAACATTGGAGATACTCACAGAAAAAGCACAAGTTATGATTTCATAAGCAACCCTCATAACACCTATCATAACTTAGCTGTTTGCATAAGTTAACTGATAAATTGTGTTCCAGAGTAGTTGCAAAATTTACACAGCGTTAAATTAGCTAAAGCCGATTATTAAACGACTTGCAAATTTCCAAAACTTTGTATACGATATGGAAAAGTTTTTAAACAATTACATTTTAAAAACTAGTAACAACACATCAGGTAAGCTGTTTCAATACGTTTTCTAATTTCTCCCTTTCTGCCAAAATAAATGGCGCCGTCGTGAACTGCAAAACGACGTTTCGCCATAAATGCGACTCAGCTTGGATAAATAATGTAAATCATACGTTATGAGAGCAAATATGCGTCAACTGTGAGTACCAACATAATAAACTGTGATATTGCCTCGCGTCGAGATACAAAGTGAGACTTTAAAAGGTAATAAAATTACGCTAACGTCATGAACTCTGTTTCTTATTTTTACTTGTTAATTTTCTTAATCAATGAAGGTGGCGGGCGCAAATATTATTTTTTTATTATTGCAAATAAATAAGTCCACAGTAGATAATATTGTGTTTTATAAGTTATAATAGTCATAAAAATATTTAAATAAATTAAAACTTAACAGATGTAGGTGTCCTATTTATATCAATACGTACTTTTGTATACGTTTACATATTAAACTAATTCATTGGTTGCTATTTTATAATATTTTTTTCTTAGTATTCGTATTCATCGCCAGCATCTTCGTTTTTTCAAGTCAAGTATTTTCTTTAACATATTTTATTGCATACAACTGTCAATAACACCAAATATTTATGAAATTAATTCACGTCAATTTCTTTAACGTATTTGTTTTTTGTTGTTGTTGTTGTTGTTGTTGTTGTTGTTGTTGTTGTTGTTGTTGTTGGAAGAAGTACCATTTTTACCAATAGTTGTTTTAGAAAAGTTTATACTATTTGCTTAATAAAATATTTAAATCTATTTATTATCAATAAAAGAGAGAATAATTTCAATTTCAACATCAATACTTATTTTTGAAGTCCATTTCTAAATGAGTCAATTGTCGTTTGACAAAGACTTTACGAAATAATATTTTTCGTAAAAGAAAAAAAATATTGCACTAAAGTGTTGTCACTAAAAAACAGAGTTCAGAAGCAACGCTCATTTTTTTACATTTGAGTCAGAATTTACGAACTCTGCTAAAAAAAAAAAACAATTGTCGTACAAAATACACTGAACATAATTTTTAGGGTGTGATTAGCGAAGCGTTACATTAATTATTATGTATGGTTGTATACTTGTTTTGATTTTAAAACCTTTGTGACACACTTAAAAAGATAATATCTCGAAAAATGTTAACAATTCTTGAATTTTTATTGATTGAAATACTTAGTATTTCAAAATTTTGTTTGTTATGTTTCAAGTAAAGATGTACGTTTAAAAAAGTGTGAGGTTAATTTAAAAGTAAAGCTTTAAACGAAAAAACCAAAGTGCTTTATAATTTAAAATCTAAGATGCAGTGGATAATTGGTTATTGCCACAATTTGTTGTTTCTTCGTAACTTGAACATGCAATATCTTGAAATCTACTTTTAATCAAAATAAAATGAAGACTATAAAAAAATTTAACTTTCTGCATACATATTTAAGTTGTTGTGCCTATAACACATATCTGTAAGCGAGACGGCTAAGAAACTTATTATTAAAATACAAAATATTTTAGAAATAATTTTTAAATTATCTTTAGGGAACGCCACTGAGACAAAATTTTAACAGATAACCCGATGAAACTATCTATGGCTTGACAATTGCTTTTTTTTTAACATATATAATACAATATTTTGAAAAGGAAATGTTTTCATAATACTTCACTTCTTAATTAAAATATCGAAATACCAAATTACAATAAAGTTTGGACTTTGTGAATTAATATAGTGGAAATGGGGGACAAGCAACTATAGGCGGATGCAGTCAAGAAGCGCCGTCCGATGTTTGGTTAATGACACAAACGCTAATTGTTTATAGAAGTTTTTAGTAATAATGGCAAACCTGTTTTGGTTTTTGATTTTGAGACGAGAATTGTTGCAGTTTTGCCGACGACACCGCCACTACTGTTTACCGCAATTGTAGGCGATGGAACTGAAGTTTCCGTTACTCGATTTGAAAACGCCGCTTGTGCTTGCTGTTGGCGCTGCTGAAGCTCTTGCAATAGCACTGAATGTTTGTCCATAGCCTTAAGCACTTGCTGCGGTGGTGGATTATGATATTGTGGAGGAGGGGGTTGTTGGTATGGGGGATTAGTCGTAATTGCGGTGGTCTGCTGCTGACAGTATGTTGGGACTACAATACTGTTTTGAAAGGTGTTTATATTTAGTTTCTCATACATTTTGAGAGTGTCGTCGCATGTTTCGTAAATAGATTGTAATTGAGATTGAATGGATGTAACATTTGAGAGGGTATTTTCTGTGCCGACGCCACCACCAGCAAAGTCTTGAGCAACAGCTGTTGCTGTAGACAATTTTTTCATTTTTACCATTTGTTCGGCATCTGAAACCTGAAAATTGGAATTATAAAGCAAACATTGAATTACTATAAATTTATTTACGGTCTAAGATAATTTTAAACAAACAAAAAATTAATATTTGTATATGTCTAAGCCAAACGCACAGCTTGTTTTAGAATGACCTAATTTTGAATTGTTAAAAATATAGAGAGAGCACGACTCATTAGGAGAAGCGCCAAATTTTCTAAAACGGCTTTTCCGTCTCTTTTTTGTTTCTTTAGAAAACCTCCTCCTCACTCGTTTATGAACAGTAGAAAGGGTAAGAATACGTTTCATATATATTTAAATTGAAAACTTATACTGCCTTTAATTTCTGTCATTAACAGGATTTACCCTCCCATTTTTTATTGCCAGAAATTCATAGGGCTTGCAGCGAAACATTTGGTACTTCGAACCGGATGAGAAAGTCCCGAAAAAGCAACTTAGGAACTCCACATTTAAATTTCATAATAGATTGTATTCGAAAGGTGCGTTTATTTATTTGGTGTACAATAAAAGTGCAAAAAACTATATATGTAAATCTCTTTCGGTTAAATAGCAAATTTGTTTACATTAAAAGCTGCTAAAATTTTCATAAAAATTTCACCCATAAATTAAATCAAAAGTAATAAATTATAGGCGTATTCATATTGAACCGCTGTGAAACTTTTTCTTTAAACTTTTTATTATAATCTTTAGTTTAAATTCAAAACAAAAAATAATTTTTTTTATTTTGGCACTGAAGTGTTATATTTAAACAAAATATGACAAATGTAAACTATCCTGAAAACAAACAAAAACAAAGTAGACATATGTACCTTCTTGTAATAGGATAACTCTGTATCTCAAGTGCTTTTGGCAGGATGGATAGCGTTTTCCATATCTTTTTGCACGCCAAACAGTTCAGACAAGTGTTTGGCGAATAGAACATTTAGTTCGCTCAGTTTAGCTACCTATAGAAACAAATTAAGTTAAAGTATTTTTCAATAAGTATTATACTTTGTTGCATAATTTTTAATATTTTACAGTTTGATCGCTGCATTTGTCCCGCAGGCTTACATTGGCCGCTTTCAGTTCAATTTCTTGGCTCATAAGTTCATTCTCCAGCGACTCAATGCGTCCTTTAAGCAACCCAATTTCGCGTCGCAAATCTTCGGCGACCTCGTTACCGCCAGCAGAGGATGCTGCTGCACCGCTTCCCGTACGCAGCAAATCCATGTCTCGCTTTAATCGGATATTTTCCTCCTTATATGTATGTAACTGACGTTTCCACTCATCGACATTAGCTGTAGATTCCTTTAAAAAAAAAAATACATTATTTTAATAAACAAAATATTAAAAATTTTATTTCTGAAAACAAAATCATTAATATACAAAAAGTGTTTTTTTTTTATAAATTATTATAAATACCTGTAGTGCACTGGTCAAGCGTATATTGTTGTTTTTAAGAGTAGCCAATTCGATTTCCCATTTCTTTGCGTTGGTACAACTAAAATAACAAATGTATTTCAAATTATTTAGAGAAAATAAATATGATAAAATGTGATTTGATGCTTGTACCTTTGGGCTAGCGCCATTTTAAGTCGTTCGTTCTCATATTTAAGTTGCTGTTCGCTTGTTGGTGGGGCGCCGCTGCCGGTGTGTACACCGACAACGCTACCACCCGACGAAACAGTTACCGCTACTGGCGGTGCGGGAGAGGGCGCCGAAGGAACGGTCGAGATATTGTCTTGTTGCTTTATATCTGCTGCAACAATGGGCAATAACTTGTGAGATGGACTGTCTGGATTGGCATTTTGCGTGTTTGTGTTGGACATATTCGGCGGGTCTACGGTATGTGGATCAATAGCGGTATTGTCGTTCTGCTGCATAGCACCAGTACGCGACGAGATTGGAGAAGTGTTAGCGGATGTAGTGGGAGTCACAGCAGTAGAGCCTAAGAAATAAATATTGTATTTTAAATTAGACTGTATTGATTTAAAAGAAAAAAATATAAGTTCCTTACCGTTTGCAGATTTCATAGCAGCTTTTGTAGCCTCCTTCACTTCTTGGAATTTTTCCACGAACTACAAAAGTCAACCAATAAAGTTTAAAAAATGTAATACGTTTTTTTCTTTCGTTATTTAAAACTACCTTTGTTAATTCGGCCTCTGACGCAAAGCCAAGTCCATAGACTGTATTTGCGCGTACATCGCTCCACTGGCCGAATTTCTGCGATGTTTGCGTAAAGGTCATATTAGGTGTGATTGTCGAATTGATAACCGCTTTCGTGCCTTCAACGCTGATTATGCGATACAAATTGCGCGACGAATCAAAAAAAAAACTAACGCCCACCGCTTTCATACTCGCTGTTATCCAGGTGCGTTTGGTCTTCGGATCGATGTGAAAGACGTGCGCCTGGCAAGTGAAAATTGGTTGTTCGCTTGGAGAGGAAAAGAATGTGAAAAAAAATTCCATAAGATACAAAAAAAAAAGAGACCATTTCAAGTTATGTTGGCTGGCTGCATTTTAAATTCCATTAAATACTTGTACATAATTGTTGCGAACTAAGGCTCCCATGAATTGTTTATGTTTGCTGCTTTATGTGTTGTTGGTGTCGAAAAACATGTACGAGAGGTATTTTTAGAGGTAAGAGAAGTGGTCTTAATCTGCGAAATCAGCTTAAACGCAGTCGCCTTATAAAGTTCTATATAATAGATACCGACATAAGACACCAATAAGAAACAAATATGTCGTCAATGCAGTCGACACAAGTTACACCAAAACCTTTTTAGTGGGCGGGGGCCCATTTTAAATTGTTTTTTCTCGTCCACCCAAAATTCACTGCGCGTTCGTTCGTACACTAGTTTTCTTAAAATTTATTTTTTTAAATTCCTTTAACCGATTCTTTTAACACAACTTATATCTAATTAATATAATAAGAAAAAATTACCCCATTATTGCTTTAGTTGAAGTGATTATAAAAAACGACGAACAGCTTTGTTTTCCAAATTGCTTTTATTTAGGCGTTCTTCGTTTGTTGTCGCTATAACTTTTGACTTTATTTTTTTCGATTATTTTATATTCACTAACACTTGATTAAATTTAATATTCTAATGAATTAATTTTATTTATCTTCTATCGGAAAATTTCTCAATCTTTTCGTACCACATCGATCGACAGTGTTACCTAATCTCTAAAAATTCCTGATGACATTGCATTTTCATACTATTTTTATGTTACTAATTTTCAGGGACCGTGGTGTAAACTGTTATCCAACATTTTTATTACTTAAAATTTTGTAAAACATGTTTTAAACATACAACATATTAAAAATCACTGTTTTTTCCAATTTCGTATTATATTTTCGTTTTGTAATTATACGTTTACAATTTAAAACTACCATATAAAAAGAAATTGCCGAATTATTTTTCTTGAGTGCCATACAGTGCGGCCAAGTTAGATTTATGAACTTTCCAAATATTTCCAAACAATAATATCTCAGCTGTTATAACCAGTGTTACCAAATTAACAGTTTATTTCGTTCTTTCTTTGTACCATATGCGTGTCACTAAAGTGAAACTAAATAATGCACGCGAGGATTCGATTTCCGCGGTAAAATTCGGTTTGAAAACGAATCACGACCTCATTGCGTCGGCCTGGGACGGTACGGTATTTTTTTTATTTTACGACGTAGTTAACAATGTGATGCGACAAAAGTTCTCGCAGGTTGCACTTGTGCTTGATGTGGCGTTTATGTTGAGAATATACCTAAAGTGGAAGCAGTGTATAGTAACATTTTGGAACATAAATTGAACAAGTATGCACCTGATGTGGCGTTTATGTTGAGAATATACATAAGGTGGTAGGAGTGAATAGTAACATTTTGAAAGAAAAAAAAATTGAACAATTTTACTCTGCAGGATATTGTGCAAGTGGTCAGTGGGTCGCTGAACAATCAACTGAGGCTATACGACGTCAACACACGTACAGAGAGCGTTGTTGGCACACATGACGATGCTGTGCGTTGTGTTGAGTACGCCGAATCGGTAAATGGCATCCTTACCGGCAGCTGGGACAAAACAGTAAAACTGTGGAACTTGCGCGAGAAGCGATGCGTTGGTACCTATGAACAGGTAAACGGAAAACGAATCAATACCTCATCGCGTCGGCCTGGGACGATACAGTGCGCATTTACGACGTGGTCAACAATGCGATGCGACAAAAGTTCTCGCAGGATGCACCTGTGCTTGATGTGGAAAAGTTAGGTATAATTCATTCGATATAAATTGTAATTTTGCTATGATTATTCTCATCATTTAATACGCAATCGAAATCTCTGGTTCAACAAAAAAAATCAGCTCCAGTTTTTTTTAGTTATATTATTTTTAACGAGGTCGAATCATGTTTCAATGCAATGGTTTTTTTTTATACATTTTAAATTTTCTGTTATGTTATTGAGCAAATTATACCGATTTTTCGAATTAGTTCGAAATTTTATTTCATTTCATACTGTAGTTTGCGTATTTCTCTTTAGGCTTGATTTGTTCGCTTTGCTGGCAACGCTGCCGTGCCGGCGTTAAATAAAACAGCTGTTATCAAGCAAAAGTCAAAGAAACGGTTTTACCGTTTTCAGTTTAAAAAAATTGGAAAATTTAAATCTGTTTATTGCGTCGTGCAACAACGGAGCACACGATGCGTCCAACTGAAGTGAAACTAATTATTGCACCTGATTAGATTTCCGCGGTCCGAAAACGAATAAATACCTCATCGCGTCGGCCTGGGCCGTTACTGTGCGCTTTTACGACGTAGTTAACAATGCGATGCGACAAAAGTTCTCGCATGATGCACCTACCTGTGCTTGATGTGGCGTTTATGGTGAGAATATACCTCAGCTTGTAGTAGTGAATAGTAATATTTTGGAAAAAGAAAATTGAACAATTTTACTCTACAGGATATTGTGCAAGTGGTCAGTCTGTCGCTGAACAAACAACTGAAGCTATACGACGTCAACATACGTACAGAGAGCGTTGTTGGCACATATGACGATGCTGTGCGTTGTGTTGAGTACGCCGAATCGGTAAATGGCATCCTTACCGGCAGCTGGGACAAAACAGTAAAACTGTGGAACTTGCGCGAGAAGCGATGCGTTGGTACCTATGAACAGGTAAACGGAAAACGAATCAATACCTCATCGCGTCGGCCTGGGACGATACAGTGCGCATTTACGACGTGGTCAACAATGCGATGCGACAAAAGTTCTCGCAGGATGCACCTGTGCTTGATGTGGAAAAGTTAGGTATAATTCATTCGATATAAATTGTAATTTTGCTATGATTATTCTCATCATTTAATACGCAATCGAAATCTCTGGTTCAACAAAAAAAATCAGCTCCAGTTTTTTTTAGTTATATTATTTTTAACGAGGTCGAATCATGTTTCAATGCAATGGTTTTTTTTTATACATTTTAAATTTTCTGTTATGTTATTGAGCAAATTATACCGATTTTTCGAATTAGTTCGAAATTTTATTTCATTTCATACTGTAGTTTGCGTATTTCTCTTTAGGCTTGATTTGTTCGCTTTGCTGGCAACGCTGCCGTGCCGGCGTTAAATAAAACAGCTGTTATCAAGCAAAAGTCAAAGAAACGGTTTTACCGTTTTCAGTTTAAAAAAATTGGAAAATTTAAATCTGTTTATTGCGTCGTGCAACAACGGAACACACGATGCGTCCAACTGAAGTGAAACTAATTATTGCACCTGATTAGATTTCCGCGGTCCGAAAACGAATAAATACCTCATCGCGTCGGCCTGGGCCGTTACTGTGCGCTTTTACGACGTAGTTAACAATGCGATGCGACAAAAGTTCTCGCATGATGCACCTACCTGTGCTTGATGTGGCGTTTATGGTGAGAATATACCTCAGCTTGTAGTAGTGAATAGTAATATTTTGGAAAAAGAAAATTGAACAATTTTACTCTACAGGATATTGTGCAAGTGGTCAGTCTGTCGCTGAACAAACAACTGAAGCTATACGACGTCAACATACGTACAGAGAGCGTTGTTGGCACATATGACGATGCTGTGCGTCGTGTTGAGTACGCCGAATCGGTAAATGGCATCCTTACCGGCAGCTGGGACAAAACAGTAAAACTGTGGGACATGCGCGAGAAGCGATGCGTTGGTACCTACGAACAGGGAAAAGGCAAAGTATATTCGATGTCTGTTAATGACGAGAAAATCGTTATAGCCACTCCGAAACGTAAAGTTCTCATCTGGGATCTAGGCAAATTGGAGGAGTACATGATGAAGCACAAATCTTCACTCAAGGAAGGGTACGTTATGTCGTCGATTAAAAGGCCAAGTCGTTGTCGAGTATCTTGATCCCGATGCAGAGGTGCAAAAGAAGGGTAAGTTTGCGTTCAGATATTTCCATAATGTGTATATATTTATTTATATCGTATATTTAAATAGTACCATTTGTGGACACATTTTTTTTTTTTTTTTAACTAAGTACTTTAATGGCATTCTTTTTTTTAAATATTTTTAAATTGCCAAGCGCACAGCAAAGTGGAGTAGGTATACAAAATAATTGTTTAGCATTTAAAATGAGTGTCTGTTGTTGGAATTGTGTTGTTCGGGCAGTTTTGACAGTTAATCTGTTGTAATGTGTTAAATATAAGTAAATTGTAGAATACAAAAGTATATGTTAGTTATGTCAAAAAAATGAACTCGGTTAACTTATTGCGAAAGAATTAGTACCCATATGTGACATTTTTCGATCCTTTATAATTTGGTCCAGTTTGCTGTAAGTTTCGGTAATTATCATACAGTCATTGTGCTTGCAGCCTAAAGGATTCATTGCCTGTTGCATTCCTGCATATTCAGCATTTATGTTTCCACTGCACATAGTACCAATGTTCAGGTTACAAATGTAACTAGATAATATACGATAGCATTTAACTGGCCAAAGGGAATTTACAAAACTTGTTCTAAACACATTACATGCGGTATTTTTTCTTTACAATTAAGTTCAACTGATTCATTTTTTTGACCGTTTGGTTAAGTATTGCGATGTTTGTTGTGTGCCTTAAATATATAAAACATTAAAACTGACATAATATTAATTTTTTACTTTAATTTTTCCTTTGTGGGACTTTTAAGCAAATGTTACCTATTTATGTTTATCAAATAAAAAGAGTGTCTGTTGTTGGAATTGTGTTGTTCGGGCAGTTTTGACAGTTAATCTGTTGTAATGTGTTAAATAAAAGTAAATTGTAGAATACAAAAGTATATGTTAGGTATGTCAAAAAAATGAACTCGGTTAACTTATTGCGAAAGAATTAGTACCCATATGTGACATTTTTTGATCCTTTATAATTTGGTCCAGTTTGCTATAAGTTTCGGTAATTATCATACAGTCATTGTGCTTGCAGCCGAAAGGATTCATTGCCTGTTGCATTCCTGCATATTCAGCATTTATGTTTCCACTGCACATAGTACCAATGTTCAGGTTACAAATGTAACTAGATAATATACGATAGCATTTAACTGGCCAAAGGGAATTTACAAAACTTGTTCTAAACACATTACATGCGGTATTTTTTCTTTACAATTAAGTTCAACTGATTCATTTTTTTGACCGTTTGGTTAAGTATTGCGATGTTTGTTGTGTGCCTTAAATATATAAAACATTAAAACTGACATAATATTAATTTTTTACTTTAATTTTTCCTTTGTGGGACTTTTAAGCAAATGTTACCTATTTATGTTTATCAAATAAAAAGAGTGTCTGTTGTTGGAATTGTGTTGTTCGGGCAGTTTTGACAGTTAATCTGTTGTAATGTGTTAAATAAAAGTAAATTGTAGAATACAAAAGTATATGTTAGGTATGTCAAAAAAATGAACTCGGTTAACTTATTGCGAAAGAATTAGTACCCATATGTGACATTTTTTGATCCTTTATAATTTGGTCCAGTTTGCTATAAGTTTCGGTAATTATCATACAGTCATTGTGCTTGCAGCCGAAAGGATTCATTGCCTGTTGCATTCCTGCATATTCAGCATTTATGTTTCCACTGCACATAGTACCAATGTTCAGGTTACAAATGTAACTAGATAATATACGATAGCATTTAACTGGCCAAAGGGAATTTACAAAACTTGTTCTAAACACATTACATGCGGTATTTTTTCTTTACAATTAAGTTCAACTGATTCATTATTTTGACCGTTTGGTTAAGTATTGCGATGTTTGTTGTGTGCCTTAAATATATAAAACATTAAAACTGACATAATATTAATTTTTTACTTTAATTTTTCCTTTGTGGGACTTTTAAGCAAATGTTACCTATTTATGTTTATCAAATAAAAAGAGTGTCTGTTGTTGGAATTGTGTTGTTCAGGCAGTTTTGACAGTTAATCTGTTGTAATGTGTTAAATAAAAGTAAATTGTAGAATACAAAAGTATATGTTAGGTATGTCAAAAAAATGAACTCGGTTAACTTATTGCGAAAGAATTAGTACCCATATGTGACATTTTTTGATCCTTTATAATTTGGTCCAGTTTGCTGTAAGTTTCGGTAATTATCATACAGTCATTGTGCTTGCAGCCGAAAGGATTCATTGCCTGTTGCATTCCTGCATATTCAGCATTTATGTTTCCACTGCACATAGTACCAATGTTCAGGTTACAAATGTAACTAGATAATATACGATAGCATTTAACTGGCCAAAGGGAATTTACAAAACTTGTTCTAAACACATTACATGCGGTATTTTTTCTTTACAATTAAGTTCAACTGATTCATTTTTTTGACAGTTTGGTTAAGTATTGCGGGACTTTTAAGCAAATGTTACCTATTTTCCCAATTAGTTCGTATTAAAATATTAAAAATATAGTTTTTCCCAAACTTCTCCAAAATTTGGGATTTTTCCAAACTTTGTGGGACTTTTAAGCAAATGTTACCCATTTCCAAATTAGTTGGTATTAAAAATATAGTTTCGCCCAAACTTCTTCAAAACGGGATTTTTCCAAACTTTTTGGGTTTTTACCTATTTTCCAAATTAGTTGGTATTAAAATATTAAAAATATAGTATTTTTTTTCTAATAATGAAGAATATAAAATAGGGGTAAAAGTGTTTTTAATTTAAATTATGTTATTAGTTTTCTCTGTAGTAGTTTGTGTTGCACTGTACATGCATGAGGTCGGTCGGTCGGTCATTGTGTGCAGTCAGTCAGTCGGATGTTCTTTCTATATTAGGTAGGTAGGTAGGGTGTGTTGGGATGCTTAAGGTAAAGTTAATGGTAGGTGAAAAAGTGTTTTTGTGGATCGGTTTAGGGAGTGTTGGGGTGTTTATGGGGGTGATTAAGGGAGATTATTGGGATGATTTGGGATGATTTTTGGGGTGATTTGGGATGATTTTTGGGGTGTTTTTTTTTAATTTAAATTATGTTATTAGTTTTCTCTGTAGTAGTTTGTGTTGTACTGTACATGCATGAGGTCGGTCGGTCATTGTGTGCAGTCAGTCAGTCGGATGTTCTTTCTATATTAGGTAGGTAGGTAGGTAGGGTGTGTTGGGATGCTTAAGGTAAAGTTAATGGTAGGTGAAAAAGTGTTTTTGTGGATCGGTTTAGGGAGTGTTGGGGTGTTTATGGGGGTGATTAAGGGAGATTATTGGGATGATTTGGGATGATTTTTGGGGTGATTTGGGATGATTTTTGGGGTGTTTTTTTTTAATTTAAATTATGTTATTAGTTTTCTCTGTAGTAGTTTGTGTTGTACTGTACATGCATGAGGTCGGTCGGTCATTGTGTGCAGTCAGTCAGTCGGATGTTCTTTCTATATTAGGTAGGTAGGTAGGTAGGGTGTGTTGGGATGCTTAAGGTAAAGTTAATGGTAGGTGAAAAAGTGTTTTTGTGGATCGGTTTAGGGAGTGTTGGGGTGTTTATGGGGGTGATTAAGGGAGATTATTGGGATGATTTGGGATGATTTTTGGGGTGATTTGGGATGATTTTTGGGGTGTTTTTTTTTAATTTAAATTATGTTATTAGTTTTCTCTGTAGTAGTTTGTGTTGTACTGTACATGCATGAGGTCGGTCGGTCATTGTGTGCAGTCAGTCAGTCGGATGTTCTTTCTATATTAGGTAGGTAGGTAGGTAGGTAGGTAGGGTGTGTTGGGATGCTTAAGGTAAAGTTAATGGTAGGTGAAAAAGTGTTTTTGTGGATCGGTTTAGGGAGTGTTGGGGTGTTTATGGGGGTGATTAAGGGAGATTATTGGGATGATTTGGGATGATTTTTGGGGTGATTTGGGATGATTTTTGGGGTGTTTTTTTTTAATTTAAATTATGTTATTAGTTTTCTCTGTAGTAGTTTGTGTTGTACTGTACATGCATGAGGTCGGTCGGTCATTGTGTGCAGTCAGTCAGTCGGATGTTCTTTCTATATTAGGTAGGTAGGTAGGTAGGGTGTGTTGGGATGCTTAAGGTAAAGTTAATGGTAGGTGAAAAAGTGTTTTTGTGGATCGGTTTAGGGAGTGTTGGGGTGTTTATGGGGGTGATTAAGGGAGATTATTGGGATGATTTGGGATGATTTTTGGGGTGATTTGGGATGATTTTTGGGGTGTTTTTTTTTAATTTAAATTATGTTATTAGTTTTCTCTGTAGTAGTTTGTGTTGTACTGTACATGCATGAGGTCGGTCGGTCATTGTGTGCAGTCAGTCAGTCGGATGTTCTTTCTATATTAGGTAGGTAGGTAGGTAGGGTGTGTTGGGATGCTTAAGGTAAAGTTAATGGTAGGTGAAAAAGTGTTTTTGTGGATCGGTTTAGGGAGTGTTGGGGTGTTTATGGGGGTGATTAAGGGAGATTATTGGGATGATTTGGGATGATTTTTGGGGTGATTTGGGATGATTTTTGGGGTGTTTTTTTTTAATTTAAATTATGTTATTAGTTTTCTCTGTAGTAGTTTGTGTTGTACTGTACATGCATGAGGTCGGTCGGTCATTGTGTGCAGTCAGTCAGTCGGATGTTCTTTCTATATTAGGTAGGTAGGTAGGTAGGGTGTGTTGGGATGCTTAAGGTAAAGTTAATGGTAGGTGAAAAAGTGTTTTTGTGGATCGGTTTAGGGAGTGTTGGGGTGTTTATGGGGGTGATTAAGGGAGATTATTGGGATGATTTGGGATGATTTTTGGGGTGATTTGGGATGATTTTTGGGGTGTTTTTTTTTAATTTAAATTATGTTATTAGTTTTCTCTGTAGTAGTTTGTGTTGTACTGTACATGCATGAGGTCGGTCGGTCATTGTGTGCAGTCAGTCAGTCGGATGTTCTTTCTATATTAGGTAGGTAGGTAGGTAGGGTGTGTTGGGATGCTTAAGGTAAAGTTAATGGTAGGTGAAAAAGTGTTTTTGTGGATCGGTTTAGGGAGTGTTGGGGTGTTTATGGGGGTGATTAAGGGAGATTATTGGGATGATTTGGGATGATTTTTGGGGTGATTTGGGATGATTTTTGGGGTGTTTTTTTTTAATTTAAATTATGTTATTAGTTTTCTCTGTAGTAGTTTGTGTTGTACTGTACATGCATGAGGTCGGTCGGTCATTGTGTGCAGTCAGTCAGTCGGATGTTCTTTCTATATTAGGTAGGTAGGTAGGTAGGGTGTGTTGGGATGCTTAAGGTAAAGTTAATGGTAGGTGAAAAAGTGTTTTTGTGGATCGGTTTAGGGAGTGTTGGGGTGTTTATGGGGGTGATTAAGGGAGATTATTGGGATGATTTGGGATGATTTTTGGGGTGATTTGGGATGATTTTTGGGGTGTTTTTTTTTAATTTAAATTATGTTATTAGTTTTCTCTGTAGTAGTTTGTGTTGTACTGTACATGCATGAGGTCGGTCGGTCATTGTGTGCAGTCAGTCAGTCGGATGTTCTTTCTATATTAGGTAGGTAGGTAGGTAGGGTGTGTTGGGATGCTTAAGGTAAAGTTAATGGTAGGTGAAAAAGTGTTTTTGTGGATCGGTTTAGGGAGTGTTGGGGTGTTTATGGGGGTGATTAAGGGAGATTATTGGGATGATTTGGGATGATTTTTGGGGTGATTTGGGATGATTTTTGGGGTGTTTTTTTTTAATTTAAATTATGTTATTAGTTTTCTCTGTAGTAGTTTGTGTTGTACTGTACATGCATGAGGTCGGTCGGTCATTGTGTGCAGTCAGTCAGTCGGATGTTCTTTCTATATTAGGTAGGTAGGTAGGTAGGGTGTGTTGGGATGCTTAAGGTAAAGTTAATGGTAGGTGAAAAAGTGTTTTTGTGGATCGGTTTAGGGAGTGTTGGGGTGTTTATGGGGGTGATTAAGGGAGATTATTGGGATGATTTGGGATGATTTTTGGGGTGATTTGGGATGATTTTTGGGGTGTTTTTTTTTAATTTAAATTATGTTATTAGTTTTCTCTGTAGTAGTTTGTGTTGTACTGTACATGCATGAGGTCGGTCGGTCATTGTGTGCAGTCAGTCAGTCGGATGTTCTTTCTATATTAGGTAGGTAGGTAGGTAGGGTGTGTTGGGATGCTTAAGGTAAAGTTAATGGTAGGTGAAAAAGTGTTTTTGTGGATCGGTTTAGGGAGTGTTGGGGTGTTTATGGGGGTGATTAAGGGAGATTATTGGGATGATTTGGGATGATTTTTGGGGTGATTTGGGATGATTTTTGGGGTGTTTTTTTTTAATTTAAATTATGTTATTAGTTTTCTCTGTAGTAGTTTGTGTTGTACTGTACATGCATGAGGTCGGTCGGTCATTGTGTGCAGTCAGTCAGTCGGATGTTCTTTCTATATTAGGTAGGTAGGTAGGTAGGTAGGTAGGGTGTGTTGGGATGCTTAAGGTAAAGTTAATGGTAGGTGAAAAAGTGTTTTTGTGGATCGGTTTAGGGAGTGTTGGGGTGTTTATGGGGGTGATTAAGGGAGATTATTGGGATGATTTGGGATGATTTTTGGGGTGATTTGGGATGATTTTTGGGGTGTTTTTTTTTAATTTAAATTATGTTATTAGTTTTCTCTGTAGTAGTTTGTGTTGTACTGTACATGCATGAGGTCGGTCGGTCATTGTGTGCAGTCAGTCAGTCGGATGTTCTTTCTATATTAGGTAGGTAGGTAGGTAGGGTGTGTTGGGATGCTTAAGGTAAAGTTAATGGTAGGTGAAAAAGTGTTTTTGTGGATCGGTTTAGGGAGTGTTGGGGTGTTTATGGGGGTGATTAAGGGAGATTATTGGGATGATTTGGGATGATTTTTGGGGTGATTTGGGATGATTTTTGGGGTGTTTTTTTTTAATTTAAATTATGTTATTAGTTTTCTCTGTAGTAGTTTGTGTTGTACTGTACATGCATGAGGTCGGTCGGTCATTGTGTGCAGTCAGTCAGTCGGATGTTCTTTCTATATTAGGTAGGTAGGTAGGTAGGGTGTGTTGGGATGCTTAAGGTAAAGTTAATGGTAGGTGAAAAAGTGTTTTTGTGGATCGGTTTAGGGAGTGTTGGGGTGTTTATGGGGGTGATTAAGGGAGATTATTGGGATGATTTGGGATGATTTTTGGGGTGATTTGGGATGATTTTTGGGGTGTTTTTTTTTAATTTAAATTATGTTATTAGTTTTCTCTGTAGTAGTTTGTGTTGTACTGTACATGCATGAGGTCGGTCGGTCATTGTGTGCAGTCAGTCAGTCGGATGTTCTTTCTATATTAGGTAGGTAGGTAGGTAGGGTGTGTTGGGATGCTTAAGGTAAAGTTAATGGTAGGTGAAAAAGTGTTTTTGTGGATCGGTTTAGGGAGTGTTGGGGTGTTTATGGGGGTGATTAAGGGAGATTATTGGGATGATTTGGGATGATTTTTGGGGTGATTTGGGATGATTTTTGGGGTGTTTTTTTTTAATTTAAATTATGTTATTAGTTTTCTCTGTAGTAGTTTGTGTTGTACTGTACATGCATGAGGTCGGTCGGTCATTGTGTGCAGTCAGTCAGTCGGATGTTCTTTCTATATTAGGTAGGTAGGTAGGTAGGGTGTGTTGGGATGCTTAAGGTAAAGTTAATGGTAGGTGAAAAAGTGTTTTTGTGGATCGGTTTAGGGAGTGTTGGGGTGTTTATGGGGGTGATTAAGGGAGATTATTGGGATGATTTGGGATGATTTTTGGGGTGATTTGGGATGATTTTTGGGGTGTTTTTTTTTAATTTAAATTATGTTATTAGTTTTCTCTGTAGTAGTTTGTGTTGTACTGTACATGCATGAGGTCGGTCGGTCATTGTGTGCAGTCAGTCAGTCGGATGTTCTTTCTATATTAGGTAGGTAGGTAGGTAGGGTGTGTTGGGATGCTTAAGGTAAAGTTAATGGTAGGTGAAAAAGTGTTTTTGTGGATCGGTTTAGGGAGTGTTGGGGTGTTTATGGGGGTGATTAAGGGAGATTATTGGGATGATTTGGGATGATTTTTGGGGTGATTTGGGATGATTTTTGGGGTGTTTTTTTTTAATTTAAATTATGTTATTAGTTTTCTCTGTAGTAGTTTGTGTTGTACTGTACATGCATGAGGTCGGTCGGTCATTGTGTGCAGTCAGTCAGTCGGATGTTCTTTCTATATTAGGTAGGTAGGTAGGTAGGGTGTGTTGGGATGCTTAAGGTAAAGTTAATGGTAGGTGAAAAAGTGTTTTTGTGGATCGGTTTAGGGAGTGTTGGGGTGTTTATGGGGGTGATTAAGGGAGATTATTGGGATGATTTGGGATGATTTTTGGGGTGATTTGGGATGATTTTTGGGGTGTTTTTTTTTAATTTAAATTATGTTATTAGTTTTCTCTGTAGTAGTTTGTGTTGTACTGTACATGCATGAGGTCGGTCGGTCATTGTGTGCAGTCAGTCAGTCGGATGTTCTTTCTATATTAGGTAGGTAGGTAGGTAGGGTGTGTTGGGATGCTTAAGGTAAAGTTAATGGTAGGTGAAAAAGTGTTTTTGTGGATCGGTTTAGGGAGTGTTGGGGTGTTTATGGGGGTGATTAAGGGAGATTATTGGGATGATTTGGGATGATTTTTGGGGTGATTTGGGATGATTTTTGGGGTGTTTTTTTTTAATTTAAATTATGTTATTAGTTTTCTCTGTAGTAGTTTGTGTTGTACTGTACATGCATGAGGTCGGTCGGTCATTGTGTGCAGTCAGTCAGTCGGATGTTCTTTCTATATTAGGTAGGTAGGTAGGTAGGGTGTGTTGGGATGCTTAAGGTAAAGTTAATGGTAGGTGAAAAAGTGTTTTTGTGGATCGGTTTAGGGAGTGTTGGGGTGTTTATGGGGGTGATTAAGGGAGATTATTGGGATGATTTGGGATGATTTTTGGGGTGATTTGGGATGATTTTTGGGGTGTTTTTTTTTAATTTAAATTATGTTATTAGTTTTCTCTGTAGTAGTTTGTGTTGTACTGTACATGCATGAGGTCGGTCGGTCATTGTGTGCAGTCAGTCAGTCGGATGTTCTTTCTATATTAGGTAGGTAGGTAGGTAGGGTGTGTTGGGATGCTTAAGGTAAAGTTAATGGTAGGTGAAAAAGTGTTTTTGTGGATCGGTTTAGGGAGTGTTGGGGTGTTTATGGGGGTGATTAAGGGAGATTATTGGGATGATTTGGGATGATTTTTGGGGTGATTTGGGATGATTTTTGGGGTGTTTTTTTTTAATTTAAATTATGTTATTAGTTTTCTCTGTAGTAGTTTGTGTTGTACTGTACATGCATGAGGTCGGTCGGTCATTGTGTGCAGTCAGTCAGTCGGATGTTCTTTCTATATTAGGTAGGTAGGTAGGTAGGGTGTGTTGGGATGCTTAAGGTAAAGTTAATGGTAGGTGAAAAAGTGTTTTTGTGGATCGGTTTAGGGAGTGTTGGGGTGTTTATGGGGGTGATTAAGGGAGATTATTGGGATGATTTGGGATGATTTTTGGGGTGATTTGGGATGATTTTTGGGGTGTTTTTTTTTAATTTAAATTATGTTATTAGTTTTCTCTGTAGTAGTTTGTGTTGTACTGTACATGCATGAGGTCGGTCGGTCATTGTGTGCAGTCAGTCAGTCGGATGTTCTTTCTATATTAGGT